>SKCR01036377.1:0-271080 GCA_019454045.1 Zanthoxylum bungeanum | reverse complement strand
TAGCAAATGCAGTCACGATAACAGTCCAAGAGTTAGGCCCGTACACGCATGATTGCGTTGAGGCAATCCAAAGCAGCCCTTCACAAAGCACAGCCACGAACTTGCAGGTTACGTTGCGAACAAACAAATTACAAATCAAGAGCCCATTCAGCAAACAAACAAATTACAGATCAAGAGCCCATTCAGCATATCACTCTGTTTCAATTGCCACACGCAATCACAACAGATCCCTCATGAAAACGATGAAAAAAAGAGTTTTCTCCATCTAGCCCATGCAACCATACCCATCAACCCAAGTCGCAAACTGTCAGACCCTTCAACCCAGCCCACGCAAACTTTCAGAGCCATGAAGAATGGTGCACCATGCGCCCAAACAAAACGCGTAATAAAGATCAGCGCCAAGCCCAAATAGACCCACTCACACGCATATGATCTTTAGCCGAGAAAACCGTATAAACAAACAGGCCTACGCAAGTATAGCCCTCAGCCCACTTACGCCTCAACCCAAGATCAAAAGAAAAACAATCGGCTCAGCCAGAATTCCCAAATGACCAGGCCCAAACACAAATCAATCTTAAACCCACGTGAGTCCAAGGCAAATCATTCACAAGATTGAAACACAATGCATCATAATCATCCGATCAGCCTTCAGGCCCAGAGACTAGTCCCAATTACACAGAACAGCCAGCCCACGAGCAACATAACTCATCATTTCCAATTGTCATGAGTCCCACATCGCCTGGGAACCTCCTCCGGATATCAATCTTCAACAGCTAAACATAAATCCCAGATTCTGAAGTGATTTTCAAAGGAAACCACCACACCCAGCCGCAAGATGATTATAAGATACAACTCATGGAAAGCAAATACTACCTTTATTGTCCAGCCTCAAGCAAAAACGCAAAATCGAGATTTTTCCTTTAAAATAACCCTACCAGGAGATTGTGCTACGGTTCACAGTGAAGATTTAGGTGATGTATTGAATTAGGATTTTAAAAGACTATTTTAAGTTAAATAAGTCTTGTGGTATTCAATTAAGACTTTTAAATAATGTAAAAGTTTTGTGGTATTCCATTAAGACTTTTAGGACTTTTTAAATATGGTGTCCAAATCCAGTGGTATTCACTCAGGACTTTAAACAAATAATAAAAAGTCTTATAGTATTGAAAAACTTGTTGATTTTGCAGGATTTTTTTATATGTGGGATTGTGTAAGACTTTTTAGTAATAAATATACATATCAAATCCTATAAAAAAATCCCACCCTAACCCATCCGACTTTTGACAGGAGATTTTTTTGAGGCTAGAGAGAGAAGAGAGAAAAACAGACTTGTGAACTCTTCGTGAACAAGATACTTTTGTGTTCCATTTTTTATTATGTGTGGATCGATTTATTTGTGAATGAAAAATAGATAGATTAATGATCTAGGTTTATTCCTGAACTATTTGACTGTTGTGTCTTTTCGCCGTTGCTGTGTCTTTTATTGAATCTCAAAGTAATCTCACTATGAATCCGATTTTAAAGATTAAAAACTTCCAGTTTGATTTTTCAAACTTAAAAAAATTATTGTTTTTGTAAAGTACTTACTGTCTTAACCCACCACAATCTGTAAAATGGTTTTAGAAGTAGTATTCACATATCAATTTCAGAATAAAATAATTAATAATGTGAACGAATTAAAAACTTTTAATCTCAGGCTGAAAACCATTTTGAAATGAATTAAAAGCCATTTTGAACGAATATATACCAAACCTACATATTTTAATGATGTTAGGATTGTTGAACTATTTTTTATCATCCCCTTTAGGTTTTACTTTGATTGAATTAATTCAGTTATAATTTGGTTTGAACTATTGTTATTATAATTTTTTTTTAAGAAATTTGAATATTAGCTTTTATATTTGATGTGCACAGGATGATTTATTGGTATCAATTTATCAAAAAAAAATTTAACTTATCAATTTATTTTTAGTTTGGATATTCAACTCCTATAGATTGTGTTGGGATGAATTTTCATCATCAAATTCCGTTTGCTTTATCAATATTGATGATATATTCCTATACCATTGAGGCTAAATGCATCATTTGAAAAAAAAATATATTGTTTGTTAATATCAAATAATTTTTCTTAATTTATGTTTTGCAGCCTCATATATATATATATATATATATATATATATGTTTTATGGATGTATAATGTCACAATCGCACATGTACGAAGGTAACGACATAGAGGAAGAAGAATTAATGACGAAGATATGGATGATGAAGAATTTTATGAAGCCATTTACTGTTCAATGATGGCAATTTATTCAATAATGCATGTGTTAAATCAGTTTTTATATTTATGGTTCCATTCCATATAATATCTATTAAAAAAAAAAAAAAATCTATATGTAGTCCTTTCAAATCTTATAAATTTTTATGATATAAATCTTTTAAAATCTTATAAGTAAAAATCTTTATTAAAAAAATGTCATAAAATCTTATAAGTCATACATTCTTTAAATGTATTTTAAAATCTACTGGACTTATTTATCGATAATAGTCTTTTAAAAATCTCAATTGAATACACCCCCTTATTTAATGGATGCTACATCGCTGAAAAGAATGTTACAACCCTGAACCCCAAAACCCTAACCCTAAACCCTAAACCTTAAATCTCAAACCATGCGTTAAGGATCAAATCCATCACTATCAACAAAAACAAACCACGGTCAGGCTGAGAACAGAGTAATAGCCGAAAAGTGAGAATGATGTGAAGTGAGGGAGAGTGAGGGGAGCCGAAGATTATTTTATTACCTATCTAAAAAATTACCGACACCTTTAATTTGGATGAAAATGGAGAATCAAGAGGATACGGAGTAATATACAAATGATGAACTTCATTTTCAAACCAAAAAAAGTTGAGAGAATTTTAGAGAGAGAAAAATAAGAGGGAGAAAAATTAACACAAAATGCCCCCCTCCCCTACAACTCCTAGACCCTAAATCCATAAACCATAAATCTTAAACCCTAAACACTGAACCATAAACCCTAAACACTGGACCCTACACCCTACACCCTGGACCCTAGACCCTAAAACCCTTAAAAAAAACCCTAAAAAAAAACCTTAAGCCCTAAAACCTAAACCCTAAAAATTTGACAAAATGAATTCCCTCTCCCCTAAACCATAAACCATAAGCCCTAAAACCATAAATCCTAAACCTAAACCCTAAAACCCGAAATCTAACCCTAAAAAATTGACAAAATGAATTCCTCCTACCCTAAACCCTAAACCCCAAACCCCAAAACCTTAAAACCCTAAACCCTAAACCCTAAACCCTAAACTCTTTTTTTTTTTAAAAATTAAGTAGTGTATTCCAAAGTGTAAATAAATACAAGAGCACAGGGCATACCCCCGAATATGGCATAAAGCCTACAATATTCAACAACCAAAATTGAAAAGTCATAGCCCATATGGCTAGAGAAGGCACGCAGGCCTTTAGACAATGAGCACGCATGCTCGTGAAAGGAAAAAAAATAAAACAACTAATCTCAACATACAGAGTTATTAAACATATGCACATAAGCATTAAGGCCCAGATTGCCGAAGAGTAAAATTTAAGCCCATGAGCCCGCTAACACCATGTAATCTTAAGAAAATAGCCCACGTGCGTGAGCCTAATCAACTGAAACCCACTCACGCAAAGACTCCCTAGCAGCCCAACGAAAGCCCAAACTGCCCAATGCCCAATCTTCAATCATTCTTGTCCCACATCGGCTGTTTGCACTTCAGAGGGGTTGCAGACAAATGCAAGTTCCATGAATTGCCTCGCATGAAACGTTACAAAGTTGCCATGATGCCACGTCCCAAATATGATCAAAGGAGGTCCACGTGGCTCAAGAGTCAGCAAGCTAATTGGCCAAATCGCCAATAATCTCGCCAGTGCAGCTCAAAATGAGCCAAGTGATTCAGCTCGTAGGTTTTTTCTAAGAAATAAAAGCCGTGCAAAAGCCCAAAGACTGAGCCCACTCGCCCACACACCAAACCCAAGCCTCTACCACATGTACAAAAAAAGATGGCCCACTCGCCAAAGTTGAGGAAAGCGCACAAGCCAAGAAAACTTGCAAAGAATGGCAGCAAACGCCACTGACAAGCTCCCCACACTCGCCAAAAGCTTCCCACTTTCCCAGCCTGACTTCCCTTACACGCAAATCAGACACGCAAAGGCAAAGGACAAGGCAGAAAAGTCAAGCAAGAAGAGACCACACACCAATCTCCACATGCTAGAAGTATGTAGGCACACGAATCAAGTTCCCCACATGGCATGCTAGGAACAATATACCAAATCCAAAGATATAGACTGTGCAAATCACGTGAAAAGGAGAGAGTAAATTTTTGAATAATGAGCTGCCCTCCACCACGCAAATTGAAACAAAAGACAACTGGACAAAATCCTGCCCAAGTGCCGAAAACACGCTGAGCCCAGATCCAGCTGGACTGACCACGCCATGACGGTCATCACGTCAGTCACGCGAAAACAGACTAGGCGTCCAGCAGAGGATTCCACAGCCGCGATCGTGACCACCATGCACTGTCGTGAGTGCAGAGACCGAAGAGGCAAGGCAAACTTGCCCACCGTCTTGCGACAGCCATGCACTAGCGACTGTTTCACCAAAAATAGAGGCCCACATGCAAACGAGCCCATCTATTTTGTCTCAACCACATGCCTAGGGCGTTCTTCCCCACGCGCATGGCTCATTCTTCATAACGCAATCTGGTAAGCCCACGAATAGCTCAGAATGTATAGAAACCAGGCCCATAGTTATCAGCCACAACGAACAGATGAGTCGGCGCCCATCCAAGCCCAGCTGCCAAGCCCAAGTACTTCAATCAAAAGGAAATTTAAAAGTAGCCCATGAGCTGTCAGCCCATTAGCCACGCATATCAAATTCTTCAAACGAGAAGAAGAAGCCCACAGGACGGCCCAATTCACTGAATCAGCCCAACATTTTTCATGCGAGAAGAAAAAAGAAAAAAAAATGGCATGAGCAAACCGCAAGAGCCCACACCTCAGCATTCACAGTCCAACCGGCCCAGCCCAATGCCTACAGACCGTAGGAGCTCAAAACATGAATCCACAGATGCTATCAAACCGAGGCTTGCAATCTGCCATCCTAAAACCTCACCGTTTAACTTTTAAAGAGCGAAATTCCACAAAGCATGTGTCGATATTTTACTCCTATTAGAGAATCCTATGATTTCTTCGTCCTGGCTCCCCAACCAATAGCATACGCCATAAATTCTAAATCTTAAACTTTTGGAAAATGTTAAGTAAATTGTACAAGCGGAACCAAAAAGGTTCAATAAAGGCAAATACACGGCCCAAAATACGAAAGCTACAGCAAGAAAAATGCCCAAAGCTCATAATTTGCCGCACGCAAGCTGGCAAAGCAAAAAATAACCCGGCACACAACCAGAACAGGTCCACGTGTAAGAAAAACCCAACACGCACCACATGAGTCCAGCCAAAGCAGCCCACTCATTCGCCCAGCACGAAACAGCTCATGCAGCCATGAAACCCTAAAGCACATGAATAAAACTGCCCGCGAATGAGGATGAACCCAGCTCGCACAAAATTCACGAGGCCAGGCCCAAAACTCCTATCAACAGGGCCACGATAATCAGCAAGTCAAGTAAGCCTAAGATATTAGGCTCGGCCCAAACTGGAATCTACCTTCTAAACGGCACAAGTGGCCCAAACGTGAGCAAGCCTCACGCACTTAACAACTATTAAATTCCAGCAAGGAAGGGGCCAAGGCTTTCCCCACTAACCGGCTCAATTGGCCCAAGTGTGAACAAGAATAAATAAGTTTGCTCGTAAGCCCAGGCTCTGGCCCAATCACAGCCCAATTGCAGCAACAATCAAAAGTATACCACTCATTTTAATATGAGCAACCATTGACCAAGAGCTACAACATGGAAAAGCCCAGCCCTATCAACGAATTGGTCCTTTCACCGATAATCAAAGAGGCCCATTCCACACTAGCCCACAGCAGAAGGTAGGTCATGCCCTAAACCCTAAATCTTAAACCATAAATCCTAATCTCAAATCATAAACCATAAACCCTTAACCCTAAACTATAAACCTCAAACCCTAAACCCTAAACTTTTTTTGGAAAAGGTTACAAGTATGTTTCAAAGTATGTTTTTTCTGTACAATTGTACAATGGGCATCCCCAGGAAAGTGCTAAAAAGCACAAATAAGAAACCAAAAGTTCAAATACATGCGGAAAACACCATAGCTACAAACAGCAAAAGCTGAGAAAATTAGGCCAAGCCATAAGTAATAACAGACCATAGAGATAACGGTCCACATCTAAGAGCCATTGATACCCTCCCAAAATCGACAAGTCAAAGAAGGTCCACTACAGCCGAAACTAGCTCAACCCCTCATAAAACCAATAGGCACGCGTAGCACCTTGCAGTCGGTCCAAAATCCTACTCAGCAAATTAATGCCCATCACAAGCCCAACCCAACCCAGAAAATGCCTTTCGCGATTCAGGCTTATGGCCGAAAATTCAAGCCATTGTGCCGAAGCCCATAACCGAGACTTTCTAGCCACATAAACAGCCCACGAAGTGAAACCAGAAGCAAAATCCGACCCAAATCGCTGCCAATTCACAAGCGCAGCGTACAAGGCACACTGGCTAACGAAAATCAAGCAGCACACAACCCAATCGCATAGTGAGCCCAAGCCACGATGTAGCCCACTTGGAGCCGAATTTAATCTCAACCTAATACAAGCCCAATTTGGCCCAAAAAATGCCGAGGTTTCTGAAACTGAGTTGTAATACCAATCCACAAATCCCAAAACCCCACAGAATCATACATTTGGCATATAAGATAAATCCTCCTGGAGAACCAAACACAACTTACATGGTCCAGCCTCATGCACCCGGCCAACACATGTGATCGAGATTTTCCCTTCCATAATTCTGTCATGTTTCTTCATATCTCATGGCCTCCCCTATCCATTTGATATGCTACTGTTCACAGCCATGATTAATTTAAAGGGTGCTACATCGACATAGCGTAAGCTGAATGATGACGGGTGGTGACACCCCCTAGGCCAATATGCGTGCAAGGTCTCTCAAATGACATTATCTCTTGAGCTCAAACACTATCATAACCCAACCTAAAAAGCACTCATCAAACACTATTGAACGAGATTTTGCCCATTAATAGTCTGGTCTTGTTTCTTCGTATCTCACGGTCTTCCATTCGATACATTACTGTTTGTGTCTTATACCAATTAAAAGCTGCTACATCGCCCAAGTGATCTGGCGATGGCAGGTTGATAGGCCATTGTGTTGCTTAAACCACCAGGTTATCGTGAAGATGCGATATATCTCTTCTTAGAACCGAGTCCATTAATTTCTTCACTAGGCTCTGTCCCCATCCAAAGCAAAGTGCTATTGTTCAATGGAAGGCTTCAGCAAGAGTTGCTACAGCTATCAAACACCACAACCCAGGCAGAAGTCTTAAACAGCAAGTACCCGTACACGCCGCACTGGAGTCACGTTCATGTATGAGTTCAGAAAAGTTCCCCAGTAGAGGAGTGAGATTTGCCTTCTCAGTTTTAGCACTCAGCAGCTACCTCTAGTGACTCCACCAAAACCCAAAGGTTAAGAAACCAAAAGGTCCATGAGTTGTTTGATGATTGGATGTCACGGCCAACTCCGGTCAATCTTACTCAAAATTCAAGCTTTTGATCTCAAAATGCAATTAGATTGCAATCCTAGGAAGTCCAAGAACTGGTGTAAGGATGTTACACCCCCTACAGCTGCCTATTGTGGCAACAAACAGAAGATATCCTTCAAAAAACGTGAGACAAGCTGAACTTGTGGCAATCAGGCCCAAACGCATTTAGGCCCAAAAAAACACCATTCAACTACACCCCATTAATTTGTCCAAACCAACAGCCCAGAAGCGAAGTTTCACCCTCACACAAAAATGCAAGTCAAGCCCACCACAATAAGGCCCACACGCGTGAATACCCGCAAAATCCAGCAAGCAAGTTGCTCCTTAAGCACGTGGCAACCACTACTCTCACCCTTTGATGAATAGCCAGTGGATGTCAACCAGCTCAAAGCTCATTATTGAATTCTGTCAACGAGCTCAAAACCAGCCTGAAACCAAGCCTGAACCATGAATCTTAAACCATGAACCATGAACCCTGAACTCTAAACCCTAAACCATAAACTTTCCCAAACCCTAAACCATAAACTTTCCTAAACCCTAAACCTTCCTAAACCTTAAACCCTAAAATTTAAACCCGAAACCTCAAACCTGAAACCCCAAACCCGAAATCCCAAACCCTAAAAACCCTATGAGATAGAAAAAAAAATAAGCACAAATGACTCTCTCATCCCCTAAACCATAAACCATAAATCCTAAACCCGAAACCCTAAACCTAAAACCATAAACCCTAAACTCCCTAAAAACCCTTAACCCTAAACTCTAAATCTCAAACCCTAAACCTCCCACCCTAAATCCTAAACTCCAACCCCAAACCCTAACCCTAAAAAAACCCTAAAACCCTAAACCTAAACCTCAAATTTCCTAACCCTAACCCTTAAACTCTAAACTCTAAGCCTTGAAATGTGCCCCTTCATGCTTGCAAAAATGCAAAAGAAAATCCAACCAGTTGCCATGTTCAAAAAGGTGCACTTACACATGCCGTCCCTAACCTCTAAACCCTAAATCTTAAATTCTAACCCCTAAATCTTAAACCCTAAATTGAAAATCCCTAAACTTTGTTAAAGCAATCCCGCTGAAGCCCAAGCCAGCCAATGCGAACAAAAGAAAACAATCCCCGTAATCTAGGAACGCATCCCACGAGAACAAAATCCAACTCACGCGCAAAGATGGCCTCCGCAAACAGTCCAGCGTGAAGCAATTGTACCCTCTCCCAGCCTAGCCATAAAGGTGAAACCATTAAGCCCATCAGGCCCGCGTTGAAATGGCTAAGCCATATGGTACCCTCTCCCAGCCCAGCCATAAAGGTGAAACCATTAAGCCATGAGGCCCGCATTTAGGCCCAAAAAAACACCATTCAACTACACCCCATTAATTTGTCCAAACCAACAGCCCAGAAGCGAAGTTTCACCCTCACACAAAAACGCAAGTCAAGCCCACCACAATAAGGCCCACACGCGTGAATACCCGCAAAATCCAGCAAGCAAGTTGCTCCTTAAGCACGTGGCAACCACTACTCTCACCCTTTGATGAATAACCAGTGGATGTCAACCAGCTCAAATCTCATTATTGAATTCTGTCAACGAGCTCAAAACCAGCCTGAAACCAAGCCTGAATCCTGAATCCTAAACCATGAACCCTGAACCCCAAACCTTAAACCCTAAACCATAAACTTTCCCAAACCCTAAACCATAAACTTTCCTAAACCCTAAACCTTCCTAAACCTTAAACCCTAAACCCTAAAATTTAAACCCGAAACCCGAAACCTCAAACCTGAAACCCCAAACCCGAAATCCCAAACCCCAAATCCCAAACCCTAAAAACCCTATGAGATAGAAAAAAATAAGCACAAATGACTCACTCATCCCCTAAACCATAAACCATAAATCATAAATCCGAAACCCTAAACCTAAAACCATAAACCCTAAACCCCCTGAAAACCCTTAACCCTAAACTCTAAATCTCAAACCCTAAACCTCTCACCCTAAATCCTAAACTCCAACCCCAAACCCTAACCCTAAAAAAAACCTAAACCCTAAACCTAAACCTCAAATTTCCTAACCCTAACCCTTAAACTCTAAACTCTAAGCCTTGAAATGTGCCCCTTCATGCTTGCAAAAATGCAAAAGAAAATCCAACCAGTTGCCATGTTCAAAAAGGTGCACTTACACATGCCGTCCCTAACCTCTAAACCCTAAATCTTAAATTCTAACCCCTAAATCTTAAACCCTAAATTGAAAATCCCTAAACTTTGTTAAAGCAATCCCGCTGAAGCCCAAGCCAGCCAATGCGAACAAAAGAAAACAATCCCCGTAATCTAGGAACGCATCCCACGAGAACAAAATCCAACTCACGCGCAAAGATGGCCTCCGCAAACAGTCCAGCGTGAAGCAATTGTACCCTCTCCCAGCCTAGCCATAAAGGTGAAACCATTAAGCCCATCAGGCCCGCGTTGAAATGGCTAAGCCATATGGTACCCTCTCCCAGCCCAGCCATAAAGGTGAAACCATTAAGCCCATGAGGCCCGCATTTAGGCCCAAAAAAACACCATTCAACTACACCCCATTAATTTGTCCAAACCAACAGCCCAGAAGCGAAGTTTCACCCTCACACAAAAACGCAAGTCAAGCCCACCACAATAAGGCCCACACGCGTGAATACCCGCAAAATCCAGTAAGCAAGTTGCTTCTTAAGCACGTGGAAACCACTACTATCACGCTTTGATGAATAGCCAGTGGATGTCAACCAGCTCAAATCTGATTATTGAATTCTGTCAACGAGCTCAAAATCAGCCTGAAACCAAGCCTGAACCCTGAATCCTAAACCCTGAATCCTGAACCCCAAACCCTAAACCCTAAACCATAAACTTTCATAAACCCTAAACCATAAACCTTAAACCCTAAAATTTAAAACCTCAAACCCGAAACCTCAAACCTGAAACCCCAAACCCGAAATCCCAAACCCCAAATCACAAACCCTAAAAACCCTAAGAGATAGAAAAAAATAAGCACAAATGACTCCCTCGTCCCCTAAACCCTAAACCATAAACTTTCATAAACCCTAAACCATAAACCATAAATCATAAATCCGAAACCCTAAACCTGAAACCATAAACCCTAACCCCCTAAAAACCCTTAACCCTAAACCCCTAAAAACCCTTAACCCTAAACCTCCCACCCTAAACCCTAAACTCCAAACCCCAAACCCTAACCCTAAAAAAACCATAAAACCCTAAACCCTAAACCTCAAATTTCCTAACCCTAACCCTTAAACCCTAAAAACTCTAAACTCTAAACCTTGAAACGTGCCCCTTCATGCTTGCAAAAATGCAAAAGAAAATCCAACCAGTTGCCATGTTCAAAAAGGTGCACTTACACATGCAGTCCCTAACCTCTAAACCCTAAATCTTAAATTCTAACCCCTAAATCTTAAACCTTAAATTGAAAATCCCTAAACTTTGTTAAAGCAATCCCGCTGAAGCCCAAGCCAGCCCATGCGAACAAAAGAAAACAATCCCCGTAATCTAGGAACGCATCCCACGAGAACAAAATCCAACTCACGCGCAAAGATGGCCTCCGCAAACAGTCCAGCGTGAAGCAATTGTACCCTCTCCCAGCCCAGCCATAAAGGTGAAACCATTAAGCCCATCAGGCCCGCGTTGAAATGACTAAGCCATATGGTACCCTCTCCCAGCCCAGCCATAAAGGTGAAACCATTAAGCCCATGAGGCCCGCGTTGAAATGACTAAGCTATTAAACGGTTATTTCAAAATCAGGCCACTAAATCCAGCCCACATATAAACTTCCCACTCTTATAAGATCAGCCCATGATTAGTAGCCAGCCCGCACGTACGATCCAAATAAAACTAATTACTTCAATCACATGCAAGAAGTAGCCACATTGTAAAATGTCAAGGAAAACCTGGCCCAGTATAATTTAGTAAATGCCCAGCCCACTCAGAACGAAGACACGTAAGCAAGCTCAATTAAATTCTGTCTCCCTTATTTCCCCATCAATCAAGCATCTAGCCCCCGTTCACAAAAAAACAGCCCGACTCAATTTATGGCCAGACCATGTAGCAGATCCAAAGTCAGCCCATCATCATCCGAGCAAACGACAGATCTTACTGAAAGCAAAACAAAACTACACGCCTCAATTAAAACATAGTAACATAAGCCAAACGCTTCTATCATCTTGCAGCAACCCATGCTAATTAGAGGAAATTCCCGAGTCCCGTCTCTACCATCGACGCTTGTATATTGTGGCAAATTGTTGTGTAAAACAAAAGGGAATCCTGCATTTTAAGCATGTCTAAATACTCAGAGATTTGAAAAAATACCCCCCAGCCATTCGACAAAATGCTTCAAAAACCTCCAAGATTTGCTTTCAAATTTTTTTATTCATTATGTTATGATTAATTAATCAGAAACTGATCAAGTAAGCATAGTAGTGATCAAATTCAACCAATAAGCGTGACTCCCCTCAATTCCAAAGCAAACATGCACCAAATCGAGAAAATACTTTGGGTGCCAGGCCTAGACCAGAACTTTTAATCAATCCAACCCGTAAATCTTCCTAAACCCTAAATCTCAAATCCCGAACCATAAAAAGCCTAAACAATAAAACTCAAAAACCCTAAATCTTAAAACAATGGTGAAGTACGTCTTTGTATTTCTTTGGGCCAATGACAATGGTGAAGATACTGTGATGTTGTAAATCATACATTCAATTAAAATTTTACCTCTCTCCCCGACTCTGATCTATTCTGTTTATGTATTTGTCTATTAGATGCTCACAGTAGAAAAATTCTAATATACATACTGACCCTCCTTTTGTCTTGCAGGTGGTACTTTTGCGTTGTACTCATTGATTTGTCAACATGCCAAAGTCAGTCTTCTTCCGAATCAGCTTCCTTTTGATGCCTGTATATCAAGCTTCAGACTAAAGGTGCCATCTCCTGAACTTGAGAGATCACTGAAAATCAAGGAAAGACTTGAGACTTCTCTAACTCTGAAAAGGATGCTTCTGATGTTAGTGCTAGCTGGTACTTCTATGGTGATAGCTGATGGGGTTTTTACTCTGGCAATGTCAGGTTTTTATATGTTGTATTCACATGTATCACTTCTTTAAGAGGAACTCAACTAAGGCCTGGTATGCTCTTGGGGGCTGTATTCTTTGTGCAACAGGTAACATACCAATCTAGAAATACATAGTTGGGAATCTGTATATTTATTCTTTTTTACTCTTTACGGCTTGGGTTAATGTCCAAGGGCTTGTTATAACCTTATAGGAAACTTATTATAAGAGAATATTTGTATTAGTTATAGCTGTTTAGAAGCGATGTATCCTTCTTTGTTTATTTTATATATCCACAGCATCAAGTTTAGGTTTATAAGCAGAGGTTAGTTCGCTCCAGACATAAGTTGTTATTGGAAAACTGGAATACCAAGATTGAAATATAATGGAGTGGCGGTGTTAAGTTAGAGCGTAGTTTGAATATCAACCAGCAAAATTTGGAAAAATCTTATGCTTGGTTTGGCTAGCTTGCAGTGTTGCCACAGTCTCCAATTCTCCATGTGAACTGATGTTTTTCCAGTTGCATATTAACACGGCATTGAATCCTACGCTAATGGATCTCATGAACAATCAATGCTAATGATATGAGTTTTTGCATATTTAAAAATGCGATACTGATATCTGAAATTGATGGTTGAAAATATGAATATCTTCTTCATCTTTACAATTGCTGGTTATGGATTTCATTTCAGGTTCTGAGGCCATGTTTGCAGATCTTTGCTATTTTTCAGTGCAGTCGGTTCAGGTAACGATGCAAGAAGATAGCTGGATTAAGCATTATTACAAGTTTCCAATGATTTGTTATATTCCTGTGTGTTTTTGATTCGCTTCTATTGGTGTTTTCTTTGATATGTTATATCTCAGCTCTTTTGCTGATTCTCTTCTCTATTCAGTAGAATTCTGATCACTATAACTCTGATTCATTTGATAGTGGTTGTTTGCAGCTTACATTTGTGTTTCTCGTTTGACCTTGTCTTCTATTGGGTTATCTCAGTCAAGCAGTTTATCTTATGGATAACCATACTGGAGCTGAGCAAGCTTTCTTTTCATCAATTCCAAGTAAGTTTCGCTTTTTATTTCCATGGATCAGGAAAATCCATTTGATGCTTTCAAAATGGACTATTTGAGTACTTTTGCATTTTGTAGGATTGTTTCTGATGTGTTTCATGGAATCTTGGATATTATCTGTGATGCAGGGATATTTTAATCTTCCTTGTCATTTTGGTATAAAATATTTTATTTGCTTATTTTGTCATTGAAACAGACGCTTATGGTCTGTTTGGTTCAACGAAGGGGAGGGGAGGGGAGGGGAGGGGAATTTTTTTAATTAAATATATGTTTGGTTCAAAGGAGGGGAGGGGAGGGGAGGGAAGGTTTTTAATTAGATATATGTTTGGTTCAAGAAGGGAGGAGAGAGATTTTAAAACTAATTTACTAATTTATCCTTGTAGCCTTTTATAAATAAAATTAAAACAATATAAGCTTATATTATCTTTGAATTAAACAAAGAATGAAATTAAAATTAAAAGCTCTACATAATACGTGTTATTAAAAATAAAATTAAAACAAATATAAGAGAAGAGAACAAGAAGAATTGAATGGTGAAGCAAATATAAGAGAAATTTGTAATTAGGACAATTTTGGATTTTAATGTATAAGTAGGGATAATTTAGTAATGTAATTAAAATTTTAATTACCCACTTTCTCTCTCCTCCAAAACCCCCCACTTTTGGAGGAGAGCTAAAATTGGCTTAGGAGAGATTTTGCTCCCCTCCCCTCCCCTCCCATCCTCTTAACAAAGTTGAACCAAACAAACATAATTTAAAATAATCACTCCCATCCCCTCCCCTCCAAAACCCCCCAACCAAACACACTCTTAAGCATTAAGTAAGTCTTCAGTGGCTGCAGGTGGTGCTTTCTGGCCTGTCCTTCTCATTGCCAACATAGTTCTGCTGATTTCCAGTCGGGCTATGACAACAACAACTTTTTCATGTATAAAACAATCAATTGCTCTTAGTTGTTTCCCCTAGTCTTAAAATCATCATGTTAGGACCCCAATGTTATAAGGGTAAAAATAAGAGGGCACCTTAGTCTTTTCATTTCATTTAGGGTTTAGATATAAATTAGGATGTTTTGTTTTGTTTTGGGTATGCTATGATCATTGTGAAAAATTAGGAATTGGGATGGGAAGGGGAAACCCTAATGAGGTTGCCAACACCTCTAAGTTGAGTAAGGGCTGGTGAATTTAATACAATTAAGCAAATAAAATTCAATCGTCTTTTTCAATGACAAAATAAGCAAATAAAATATTTTATTTGACAAAATAAGATATTTTACCTTGTCTTATGCATTTAATACAATTCAATCCTAATCAAATTAGGATACTATAAATCTGAAATTATAATTTAATACAAACACTTTACTTAATTACATTTCAGCCCATATACTTTGGAAATTACATATCGACCCCTGCATTTTTGGAAATTATAAAATAACCCCTAATTTTCAGATTTGCATTTTGACCCAAAAATTTCCAGAATTTCATTTTTATCCATAATTTCTGAAATTATGAATTTGCCCCAAAGTTTAAGAACTTAACATTTAAGTCCTAAAACTTAATTCTACATATTTTATCATTAATTCATCAATACTTTAAAGTATATGACCCATTAGATTATTTCTTATATTGGCAATGGAGACAGTTATAGACTTCATAAGTGTAGATAAATTAATTTAATTAATTTATCCTCAATTAACTCATTAATTAAGAAACTAATTTCCATATATCAATAGCGGCATCTAGCAATACATCATGACCCCCAATTAAAAAAAAATACTAACTTTAGTGAAACTTATTCCGTATACGATTACCGTATGATTCAATCCTTTCGCCTCATACATATTCTGCAAACGATTCTAGAGTATGAAAAATGTCTACTCTATTAAATCATAACTATTATAACATTGACTTAAGCTGATTATATATATAAAGTTTCTGAAACTTCTTTCAAAACTCGCCATGGCCATAGACTTATATTATCACTCATGTTAAAATGCGCTTATTGGGATATCGACTCTATGTTATCCAGAACGGTGAATCCTTTATCAATCCCTCACTACCTTCGTATGTTTTTCATATTGCCCAATCATGATCCTATGCGCAATCTCGCTATGGACTACAGAGGTGTAATGTCAAAGCATATATGATCCACATATAAGATACCATGGAGACCTCGAGTCTAAGGATCATTCATACTATCGTTATAAAGAAAAATCCTATAGACATTGGATAACACTCTATATGTGTTCTCAAGCGGGTCAATTCGATGTACTTGTTCTCCAACAAGCATTTATATGTTAGACTAAGTGAACACCTTCACTAGTAGCTTATGAGATCAACTACCTTCCTTCGACAAGGAAGCAGACATAACATATATCGATCTAAATCGGGTTTATCAATGTCTTAGTGTTGATAATCCTATGATCGGGAATATTTAAGAATGACTGGCTCTCATAAATTAAACTTAATTTAATTATTTTAATCGTCATTCTAAAGATTTTATTTTACAAGTAGTCCAAATTGTTTACATGCAATACTTATAAATAAACTGCCAATTTTTATTAATCAATGCAATAATATAAAATTACATATTTGTCCCTATCGGATCTGGGGCATGTAATCAACAATCTCCCACTTGCACTCGAGTCAATCTTGTCAGCCCTGTAAGAATGTTTTCATGACCAAGTCAGTTTCATAAATACCTTCAAGAGAACAAATCCAAACTCATACTCCCAAACCTACAATTCTGGTTTGAGAAACCATCCAAACTTCAATTGGAGGAATGATAACCAAATACAACCATCGCAACAACCTCCCTAGGTACACCATAATTTTCAAAATTATCATAATTATGACCGCCTAGGAAAACCCTTGATGATACCTTACATGCATTCATTGAGAAACATGAAGCCATCAATAACCAAAATGTGCAAAAATCACATCAAGAGTCATCAAGGGTACCAAAATGTACTTTTGCCAAAATCACACATGCATTGACTATTAATGAGAAAGGAAAGTTTACTGCACAACCATAACCAAACCTCAAGAGTCATCAAAACCTTCACGATGGTAGTTTTGGTAGTCAACACATAGACCAAGTCAAATCTGTCATTACTCTTCGCAATGGTAAGGTCATCCACATACCTATTCTTGAACATCTTGACGTTGAAAATAATGCAACTTCATAGGGTAAGAAATGGGTCGATGAACCATTACTTATCGTTGATGATAACGATTTGTCACATTCATCTCCATTTCCTCGAGTATTGAAAACAAAGAAATTGAACAATTCCCCAGAGATATATGAAATATTCAAACATGTGAATGTCAATATTCATTTGTTAGATGTCATCAAACATATACCATCTTATGCCAAAATTCTAAAAGACTTGTGCACCGTTAAAAGAAGACATCAGGTAAGAAATAAGTTTTTCTAGCTGAATAGGTAAGTTTCATTCTCTCAACCGATAATGTATTGAAATGTAAAGACCCTGGTTATCCTACTATTTCTTTTATTATTGAAAATCATCAAATTGAACACACATTGCTTGATCTTGGAGCCAATGTCAATTTACTTCCATTTTTGGTTTACCAACAACTTAATATTGGCGAGTTAAAACCAACTTCAACTACTCTTTTACTTGCAAATAGATCAGTTAAGGTACCAAAAGGAATTATGAAAAATATGTTATTACAAGTCGATAAATTCATATATCATGTGGATTTTATAGTCTTGGAAACACAACATGTAGCAGATAGTTACAAACCAATTCCTATAATACTTGGTGTCCATTTTTAGCGATAGCTATGTTGGGGTTGGTGCTCAGAGCGCCAATCTGCATTGTATTTATGTCTGATTCATGAATACGATCAATTATTTTTTCCATAATATTACTTATTTATGGTTGCACCTCTTGTTTTTATATACGTATTCGATCTGATTACGATTAGATTGAAACTACATGTGGTTTAGTGATATGTATATAGTAGACAAATGCCCGATAATATATAATGCATTACACAATTACAAATTTAGTTTGTAATTGACATTGGGAAGTGTCACTGCTAAATGTATATTATCAAATATAGTTCCTGGTCAAGATTTACTAACACGGGTCGGTTAGTCAAATCCGTTGAGACAAGTACATGTCGTATATTGAGACTTGGTCCGATAATTTATCCCAATGAACCATGAGTCTTGGGAGACTCGTACAGATGTGTAGGTGTTTATAGGGGTGAGCAACGGTTCCGGGTCTACCCGAAACCGGTTGGAACTCGGGTAGGTTCCGGTTCCAAAAATGAAGGAATCGATTTTATCCGGGTAGGTTCCTGTTCCAAAATGATCGGAACCGGACCATGGAACCGGTTTTTGGAATCAAATATAGAACCGAATTCACTATTATTTGAGTGGTAGCTGCATTCAAAAAAATTAGTTGATCTTTATGGGGCTTGTCATTGAAAATTTTGGTACCTAATGACCTCTATTCTGTTGGTTGTTCTGGCAGATTCAAGTTGCAGTTTCTGCATGCGCAGCTGCCTCATGACTTCTTCTGTGCATGATATGTCTGGTATTTTTCGTTTAAATCTTGATCAAGCTTGTGTTTATGTTATATCTATGTAATGATGCCCGATACAATCACAGTAAATTGATTAATTTTCAAAATCTAATTCTTAGTTAGGCATCCAATTGCATCAGAATATTTCATATTATAATAACTGTAGAATTGAGTTTCTTTTTTAATTTTATGTTCACTTTCTTTTGCTAAACAACTATGACATCACCTTTTTTCCCGGGGCAAAATGATACTATAGCTGCATTCAAAATGAATAATAGGGTACCCTGCATTCAAAAAATTTAGTTGAAAACAGAAAGGGTAATGAGGCTGACGAGCATTAAAAGTCTAAAACTTCATTTTCTTCGTTCTTGAGCTTCCGCACTCCGATTTGGTCCCCGTTTTTTTCCTACGGACTCGTATTGGAATGTAGTTTTCATTAAAATATTTTAAAAAAGGGTAATTCGGAATCAGACCGGAACCAGATTGGAACTGAATAATAGGGTACCCTGTTTAATTGGGTAGGTTCCGGTTCCACTTTGTGCGGAATCGAATTTTTCCGGGTAGGTTCCGGTTCCATGCGGAACCGGAATCGAAATCGGTTTTGCTCACCCATAGGTGTTTATAGTGGATAAACACTAAACGACTCAGCGAAGATTTTTAATGGATGGTACACCAACGTCAATAAGAATCTTCTCGGGTTGAGTAGCATAGTGGTCATTCGACTTGAGATACCACTGTGGATGTATGAGACATCCTCCACACTTAGATGGCAGTCACGTCACCGATCTATTTAGATCAGACCTCCGCCTGTTCGTTGGGTGTGGACCGATCCTCAGGATATCCTGTGTGTATCAAGATAGAATCCGTCAGTTCTGTGTACAGAGCATAGGTAGTCCAAATGTGATTAGCAATCAGTTAAATCTATAGATTGCTAATAGAATCGTTGACGGGATAATACCTATATGGATTTGACGTTAACATCTATATCTATGGTATTATCCGGATACCTGTGACGGAAAGATTATATGTATGCAATGACCTCGACATGTATGATTCAGCTAGTTTATATGTGGTCGTCATAATTTACGGGTGGGTAAATTATGGACACGAAATTGGATTTTGTGACGGATATACCTGAATCTAGAGAGTCTCACTAATGAAATATACTCGTAGAGCACTATGGCAACTTTTATGAATAATGATGATTATTTATAAATCGTTTAAACGTTAAACGATTTATACATGCAAACGGGCCAAACCGTCATTTCCTAATTAATGTGTATTTGTATTTAATATATGATGATATTAAATACACATTAATGAATTGTCAAATAAAGGTATTTGACATATATCATTTATATATATGTATTTAAGATATTTAAAGTAAATATAATACATATATTTGAGATATTTGTATTTAATTAATTAATTGATTATTTAATTGTTAAATGATTAATATAATTAAAATATAAATATCTTATGAAATGATAAAGTTAGTAAATGATTATAAGTGTTTATTGTTGACTTTAAAGTAAAGGAAATGATAGTCAAATTGGATTTGACTTCTTTGATATTTGTTTAAAGTGTTTAAAATTGAAATATCATTTTCCTTTAATTTTTTGTTAAATTTGGCCATATACCTAAATTAAATATAATTGTTATATTTTAAGTTGCAATTGTTGACTTAGTTGAATAATTCATTAAAGTGTAATGATTTAGAAAACAAGTTGACAAGTTGTATTTTAAATGAAATAAAAACTAAATATCTAGATATTTACTACACCTAATTTCGGCCAAGGCCCTAATGGAGGAGGTATATATTGTTTGTTTCATTTTTTAGGGTTTAAGGAGTTCATTAGATACAAAATAAACATAAAAGAAGTTGAGAGAAAAGCTTGAAGGCCTAAAGGAAAAATCTTGGAAAAATCATGTTTTTGTAAGTATTTCTTTAAAGTCTTCAACATGGAAATTGTTTCTAATATACTTGGCATCATCTTGTGTTGCTTTGATGTTTTCTCTACTCTTATAGTTTGTGTTTAATTTGTTGTGAACTTGAATGAATGGAGTATGCATGTTAGTAAGCTTGAAATGGTTTTAATGGCTTACTTTTGATTTTTGGAAAATTAAGTTGTCATTCTAGAGTTGTTGAGTCACTCCTTAGTGACCTAGAATTGTTCTAGAGTTATTTCAAAATGGTGAGGCTTGTTTGGTGAAGCAAAGAATGAACTAAAGTGTTGGATTTTAAAGATTTGGTTAAATTGGTCAATTTGATGAAATTGACAAATTAGGGTTCTTAACCCACTCCAAATTTGGGACTTTTCATATATGTTATGTATTACAGTATGAATATGATGCATGTAAAATTTTAGGTTGATTGGATTTGATCTTGGCTTGTTTTGAACAAAAAAGACCAAATCGCAATTAATTGAAAATTTGTGGGTCTCTCGGCAATTTCAGAAATTATTGGGGATTTGTTGCAAATCTGATTTTGATGTATTGGATATGTTGGAAATCATTTTAGAAGTTATTTAGAATCATCCAAAATTGTATTTGACAATTTATGGACTAAAATGATCAATTTGTAAAGTTTTGTGGCAATTCAGTAATTACCAAGAAATATGATTTATTGTGTAATTTTTCAGAATTTGATAATCGGATAATTAAATAAATAAGTTTATTTGATTGATCCGAGAAAAATTTTAAAATCGGAAAATTTTGATTTTCCGCGTTTCCATTGCGTTACCGATATTCCGCCATAAAATCCCAACAAAATGGTATCAGAGTGAGTCTGATTCTGGACACCCTAATATGATTAGCCCTTTAAAATCTAATGTTTGTTCTTATCTTTACTTGATGCATGCATCCTTTCATTTAATTTGATTAAATTTAAAGTGTATGACATTTTATGGAATATCCCCGCTTAATAAGGTTTAAAAGTAACTGGTATTTGGAATACTTGTTTCTTGGTTCGCCTTGTCAATAAGGTTTATGAATATTTTTCCGTGACTACATCTGATATCGTGCCTCTACTGTGAGGGTTTAGCCGATATAGATTTATTTATGCCGGATGTATATTAGATACTAGATAAATTCAAGCAAAAGCGGAATCCTGAACGTGCCCTAGCTGTCAGGGTTACGCAAGTAGCTTGAGTTTATCATTGACGAGTTTAACCTTGGTACGTCTCCTTGTGGGCCTGCCTTAGCAGCGACAACGAGAAACGACCAGGACCGGAACCTATGAGTCACAACGAGTGTGATTGACAATGAGTTGTCTACCTGTGAATATACGTAGGCGAGACCGTGCCTCTGCTGTGAGTCGAAATATATTCATGGGGTCCTCTTCCCATTATGGAATTCGATTTAATTATTGAATTCTTGTTTTTCCGTTGGGGATTACGGTATTACGTAAAATAGTGGGAGACACTGTTAAGTTTAAAATATTCCATAACTTAAGCAGTATGTAATATTATGAAAATTGTCGCATGTTTGTTTCCTTATTCTATTGTTTATATAGAATTGAACTTTTATTTACTACACACATATTTTGATATGTTATCTGACTTGACTCTTGGTTGCAGTTATTCTAGAATATGTTCTAGATACTATTAGAGTATGATATTTTTAGATTGGTCTAAACCATCGGGAACTGTTGTTCCGATTTTCTTGAAAAATCAAGATGGTTAATGACTTAGTTTTTAAATCATGATAGATAATCTAGATATATATCCCTTTTAGGATATAATACTTTAGAGAGAATAGTTTCTTATGCAGTAAGAATTGACTTGAATTAGTTCATGTCTCGAGATTCTTGACTGGCATTAAGAAAGCCCAATTAGGTATTTGTTTATCTAGTAATGACGTTTCTTAGCTTTAATGACCTTTAGAGGCAAAATGTCTGACATAATTTGCTAATCAGTTATTTGCAATTGTTGTGAATAGTTGAATGCAAATAGTAAAGCTAAAAAAAGGAGATGCGTATAGTTGTGTATAGAAAATATTGATTTTCACAATACTACAACTATAGGTATTTGATATCAGATCTCCCGTCTAGTTATTTAAAATATTAGTTAATAATTGTTTTGATATTTGATATCGGAAATTGTTGCTATTAGATAGTTACTTGTTCCTTATAAACAATTATTATATATTTTAAATATAACTAGTAGTGTCATTGACATTGAGATAAACATTAAGAAAAATTATTTGGTAAAGTAAATAATTTAGAACGGTGCTTTATAGATTTTATCACTTAAGCATTGGATGCTTATTCCGTATGGTAAATGATGGTTTGGTACGAGATCACACCACATATCCTTATCCATTTAATGAATATTGTATTCGGAAAGGTGATTAAAATCTTGTTTAACCAATAATTTGTCATTGGACCACCAGATTTATTAAACTGATACATAAGATGTATGTAGTTTAATAAATTGTAATTGCTTAAGGTAGTTTTCTTTACTTCGTAACTTAGTTTATGAATTGTCATAACTTAGTTACATGTTTCTGAAGGAACACATATTGAACGTCTTGAAAGTATCAAGAACTTTCAATCTGTTCTGATGAAATGTAGATTGAACATTTTTTGACTTGTTCAAATATATTCAATCTGAAGTTTTTTTGACTTGTTCAAATATATTCAATCTGAAGTTTTTTGAGAACTCTATCCTTAAAATTCATTACATGTCTTTGAACTGTTCAAAGATCTTTGATACGATCAAACATATGAATTTAAAGCAATTAGTTCTAAGGTTATTGAGTGAATATGATTCATATTCAACATTATTCTTCCACGACTCCATCTTGATGGAATTGAGTAGTGGCAGCAGTCGAATCTTATATGATTTGATTCGTTTGATATTGAATGTCACCGAATTAGTTTCAATACTCTTGGGGATATGCTCTAGTAACACTAGTTTATTTTTTTTAATTTAGGTTCCATTAATTTCTACAGTTACATATATGATATGTATAGGTAGAAAATTTGAATCTTGAAAAGTTTGAGATTTGAATATTTCTTTTATATAATAGTTATATAATGGAAATTACTTACGCCTTGGAGGTATAAGTAAAAGTTTATCGTTTATTCTGTTTAATAGAATATTGTATTCTATTTGATAGAATATATTTCCTACGATCCTAAGTAATAAAATCGTTTTATCACTTGGTGTGTAACATCAGATGTTAACAATTGTAGAAAAGACTTGACTTATTGAAGTCAAATGTGAGAATGATAAATTATCAATGGAACTACGTAATTAATAAGATGAAACAACCCTTATACATCTTCTATATAAGTCTAATAGGATATCAGAATCATTTACGAGTATTTGATACTTAATGGTTCTGTTGTTTTCTTATCAAAGAAAATTATCCTATAACTTATAATGAAAGCGATATTTGATATCGATTCTGGAAGTTCATCATTGAACCATAGATCTAAGATTGTTCGTATTTTACTACGATCAAGTTTTGAACTTGGTTAAGCTTTAATTATGAATTAGTTCATGATTTGTGCTAATTATTTGCGCAGCAAAAGCAATGTGAGCTTATTAAAGGTTTGACCTTTACAGTATGACATTGAGAAAAGTTATACTCAGCAATTTATTGTAGATTCTGAGAAAACTTATCTCTAGTCACGCTAATTGAACAATTAAAGATATATTGGTTAATGTTGATACTAAACTGTACATTTTAGCTAAAGAATGCAAAGTGGCGTTTTTGAATGACTTATTCAGATAAGAGATCAGTTGTGATTTCTTTGTTTGAAGAGTTCATTCTGGAATGGCCATAGAGTTTGTGTTCTGCTGAGATCGCAGTTTAGTGTGCTAGCTTATAGAGCCTATTGTAGACTCAGATAAGTCTTCCGGAAATCCGTATTCTCTATTTTTGATATCAGTCAGATTGTATGATCTTGTCAAAGTATAGAGAATACATATGTGATTGAAGGGTTAATGGGTGCGTACAAATTACTTTCTAGTGTTATATATCCTAACAACATTATCATTATTATAGTAATAATGAGATGTTTGTAAGGTAAAAGGTTTACCTAAGTCTTCTTTACTCCGTGAAAGTAGTGGGAGTAGTATCTGTTATATTCGATATAAAGTTTTATATAAGATATAAAACTAAGAGACTTGTGAGATACTCCTATTAGTCGTGCATTAGATATGATCTAATAAAAGACACAACAAGGCTATCTGTATGACAGTTAGTATAACTGTTTGACAGTTAATGTGTGTCTTGTATATAATATTCATCTTTCGTAAATGATGGTTCATTTTTCGAAAGAAATATTGATTAGAATATCTAATTAATTTTATGTATCATTTGATGATGACATAATGAATACTTTATTATGTGCGATTAAAGATATCGATTAATCGTAATTGTTACGATTTATTTTTGATACCCTATAGACCATTGGATGGACCTTGAAACATGTTCTTTGTGATCTTTGAGATATTAAGAACGAGTTTCTTATTCATGGAGCATTTAGTTTGCAACCGTTTGGATCATATTAGTTTTGAGTCTAATTATGACATTAGACAGTCTTCGTCATAAAGAGTCTCAATAGATGCAGTGGGAGTGTCACAGAGGATTCTACTTTGTGAGTGGAATTATATGCAACTTATGAAGTATTGACTTATGAAGTTGCATAGTGACCTTATAAATTAGAAGTTTTCACATTGGTATTGTGCTTACGGTTGTCTACATAGTATTTAGGATTTGATCCACAAATACTAGGACAACTCTGTAGCTGTAGCACAATACTGATGTAGCATCAGAGTCATATTAATGTATAATTTAGATTCTACAAAATATGAATGATGCTGACTATGGGAAACGATGGAGTTTGTTTGACAAACTCAATATGTTATAGCGAACCTACTTCTTGTAGCCTACCTCTTAAATGCTAGTTGAGCTTTTGAGGGCTATGCGTATACGATACACATTGAGATGTATATATGATACTGTGGATTGGCACAAGAGCAAGTGGGAGAAATTGTTGGGGTTGGTGCTCAGAGCGCCAATCCGCATCGTATTTATGTCTGATTCATGAATACGATTAATTCATTTTTCCATAATATTACTTATTTATGGTTACACCACTTGTTTTTATATACGTATTCGCTCTGATTACGATTAGATTGAAAATACATGTGGTTTAGTGATATGTATATATTAGACAAATGCCCGATAATATATAATGCAGTACACAATTACAAAGTTAGTTTGTAATTGACATTGGGAAGTGTCACTGCTAAATGTATATTATCAAATATAGTTTCTGGTCAAGATTTACTAACACGGGTCGGTTAGTCAAATCTGTTGAGACCAGTACATGTCGTATATCGAGACTTGGTCCGATGGTTTTTCCCAATGAACCATGAGTCATGAGAGACTCGTATAGACGTGTATGTGTTTATAGTGGATAAACATTGAACGACTCATCGAAGATTCTTAATGGATGGTACACCAACGTCAATAAGAAACTTCACGGGTTGAGTAGTATAGTGGTCATTCGACTTGAGATACCATTGTGGATGTATGAGACATCCTCCACACTTAGATGGCAGTCACGTCACTGATCTATTTAGATCAGACCTCCGCCTGTTCGTTGGGTGTGGACCGATCCTCAAGATATCATGTGTGTATCAAGATAGAATCCGTCAGTTATGTGTACAGAGCATATGTATTCCAAATGTGATTAGCAATCAGTTAAATCTATGGCCATAGTATACTTCGGAAGTGAGTTCTGAATGTTATTTATAGATTGCTAATAGAATCGTCGACGGGATAATACCTATAGAGATTTGACGTTAACATCTATATCTCTGGTATTATCCGGATACCTGTGACGGAGAGATTATACGTATGCAATGACCTCGACATGTATGATTCAACTAGTTTATCTGTGGTCGTCATAATTTACGGGTGGGTAAATTATGGACACGAAATTGGATTTTGTGACGGATATACCTGAATCTATAGAGTCTCACTAATGAAATATACTCGTAGAGCACTAGGACAACTTTTATAAATAATGGTGATTATTTATAAATCGTTTAAACGTTAAACGAAAGATACATGCAAACGGGCCGAACCGTCATTTCCTAATTAATGTGTATTTATATTTAATATATGATATTATTAAATACACATTAATGAATTGTCAAATAAAGGTATTTGACATATATCATTTATATATATGTATTTAAGATATTTAAAGTAAATATAATACATATATTTGAGATATTTGTATTTAATTAATTAATTAATTATTTAATTGTTAAATGATTAATATAATTAAAATATAAATATCTTATGAAATGATAAAGTTAGTAAATGATTATAAGTGTTTATTGTTGACTTTAAAGTAAAGGAAATGGTAGTCAAATTGGATTTGACTTCTTTGATATTTGTTTAAAGTGTTTAAAATTGAAATATCATTTTCCTTCAATTTTTTGTTAAATTCGGCCATATACCTAAATTAAATATAATTGTTATATTTTAAGTTGCAATTGTTGACTTAGTTGAATAATTCATTAAAGTGGAATGATTTAGAAAACAAGTTGACAAGTTGTATTTTAAATGAAACAAAAACTAAATATCTAGATTATCTACCACCTAATTTCCGGCCCCTAATGAAGGAGGTATATTTGTTTGTTCATTTTTTAGGGTTTTAGGAGTTCATTAGATACAAAATAACATAAAAGTAGAGTAAAGAAGTTGAAACTTGAAAAGCTTAAAGGCCTAAAAGAAAAAAAAATCATTTGTTTTTGTATTATTTATTTAAATCTTCAACATGACATGGAAATTGTTTCTAACATATTTGGCATCATCTGTGTTTGCTTTGATGTTCTCTCTACTCTTATAGTTTGTGTTTAATTTGTTGTGAACTTGAATGAATGAAGTATGCATGTTAGTAAGCTTGAAATGATTTCAATGGCTTACTTTTGATTTTTGGAAAATCAAGTTGTCATTCTAGAGTTGTTGAGTCACTCCTTGGTGACCTAGATTTGTTCTAGAGTTATTTCAAAGTGGTGAGGCTTGTTTGGTGAAGCAAAGAATGAACTAAAGTGTTGGATTTTAAAGATTTGGTTAAATTAGTCAATTTGATGAAATTGACAAATTAGGGTTCTTAACCCACTCCAAATTTGGGGATTTTCATATATGTGATGTATTATAGTATGAATATGATGCATGTAAAATTTTAGGTTGATTGGATTTGATCTTGGCTTGTTTTGAACAAAAAGAACCAAATCACAATTAATTGAAAATTTGTGGGTCTCTCGGCAATTTCAGAAATTATTGGGGATTTGTTGCAAATCTGATTTTGATTTATTGGATATGTTGGAAATCATTTTAGAAGTGATTTAGAATCATCCAAAATTGTATTTGACAATTTATGGACTAAAATGATCAATTTACAAAGTTTTGGGGCAATTCGGTAATTACCAAGAAATATGATTTCTTGTGTAATTTTTTAGAATTTGATAATTGGATAATTAAATAAATAAGTTTATTTGATTGATGTGAGAAAAATTTTGAAATCGGAAAATTTTGATTTTCCGCGTTTCCGCTGCGTTATCAATATTCCGTCATAAAACCCCAACAAGCTAATGCTTTAATTAATTGCAGGAATGGAATCATGAATTTTTCCTTTGGTAATATGACGTTGGAGCTTAATGTTTTTAACATGTGCAAGCAACCATTCTATGAGGATTATGAAAATGAGAACACGGAACTAATTGAACCAATTTTAGAAGAACATATTTAAGGGAGTGAATCTGACCCTATGGAAATTTGTACAACTAATTTTCTAGAATCAAGTACGCAATTAGATTCAGATATTTCTAATGATTTTTCTTCACTTGATTCTACACAGATAATGGAAGACGATGGAGAAAATAAATTTTTTAAAGAACTATGAACACTTGAAGAAGAGAAAAATAAGGAAGCACCCAAATTGAAATTAAAGACTTTACTAGAGAGATTGAAATATAAATTTCTTAGAGATAAATAAACTTACCATACGATAATTTCTTCTTTCCTTACAAGCAATCAAGAAGGTAAGTTGTTAAATATGTTGAGAGAACATAAACAGGGAATTGGATGAGCTTTAAAAGATATAAAAGTCATTATTCTTTTAAAATACACACGCATAATAAATTTAAAAGATAACGTCAAGACACGTCAACTACCCAAAAAAAAGTTAAAATCCCTACAAGAAAGAAGTGGTTAAAATAGGAGTTTTAAATTTTCTTGATTCATTCATCTATTACATAACTGGTTTGGAGAAAAACACATGTGCTAAAAAAAAATAGCTAAACAATTAAGTGTTTGCTATAAATGCGCATGTTGAACGTGCAACACTCGTTGTCATTCTTTAGGAATGATGTCTAATAATCGCGAAGAAAAAAATCAGATGAAAAAAATCATTGATAGACTAATTCGTAATTTACATACATAATTTCAAAATTAAAGACAACAATACAGTCTTGGGAATCTAACTTTAAAAGACTCTGTTTGTCAATTCATATCATAAGAAAATCAATCCATTAGTGATGGTTTGAGTAATGAGTCATTAGATAATATATCATTGACTTTTAAGAAACATCCTAATGGATTTGATAGACTGATTCGTAATTTACATGCATAATTTTAAAAATAAAGACAATAATACAGTCTTGGGAATATAACTATAAAAGACTGTTTGTCAATTCATAAGAAAATTGGATGGGAAGCATATCATCGACCCATAGAGGGCGTTCAAGCCGTTACCTGGACGTAAAACTAGAGGAAGATGTGAGCCACAATCACAACTACCAATGCATATTGTTTCAATTTATTGTTTTGATTTCCTTTACTTTAATTTACTGTTTTAATTTCTTTTACTTTAATTTTACCGACAATATCTAACATTTTTTATTTTCACGATCTATTTTACTGTTCATATGATAATTGTCATTTTGCAGATACTAGTGCCTTTATTACTCACCATTTTCAGGACCTATAAATATAGCTGGCCATTTCTCTATTCGACACATCTAAATAAGAGAGATAGTAAAAAATGGAGAAAACTTCAAGACGACGAGTCACTAATATCTGTGTATTTTATGGATTTAGCTCCGGAACTAAACCAGAATTTATTGAGGCTGTAAAATAATTAGGTAGAGTTATGGCGGGAAAAAATATGCACTTAGTATATGGCGGTGGCAATCTTGGGTTGATGAGATATGTTTCAAAGGATGTGCAAGAAGATGACAGTCAAGTTTTGGGGATCATTCCAAAAACTTTAGCAAACGAAAACCTCATCGGAAAAACAAATGGAGAAGAATATATTGTCTCAAGTATGTCTGAAAGACTTACTGAAATGATTAATTATGCATACTTTTTTTATTGCTTTACCAGGTGGGTTGGGCACGTTGGAAGAAATATTCACAATTGCGTCATGGGCAAAATTAAACATTCACCGAAAACCCATTTGACTACTTAATGTTGATCATTTTCCAATTTTCCTTTTGTATTCTTGAGGATGCCAAAAGACACGGGTTCATTTCGAAATCGGCAAAAGATATCGTCCTAACTGCAAGAAAAACTGATGAATTAATTGACCAACTCTTAACTTATGAACCAAAAATCGACCTTATTCTTTCCAAGTTAGACTGGTCAAATAACGATCGTGTCAAGAAATGTAGAGTGAACTTTTTTTAAACAACGTAGAGTAGACTTGAATCTTAATTTGTAATATTTCTTTTTCTTTTAAAAAGTTGTAGATTCAATTGCCAATTTCACACTAACCAGGTGATGTTTTCTAAACTTTACTACTTCTTATTCAGACATCAGAGATAATGCCTTAATTTAGTTGGGGAGAGGTGATAGTTGATTATATATTTTTCGTTTTTGTGTTTTCTTTTTTGTAAAAAAAAATATTTTTATTTTTGTATTGTTGTTTAAAAAAAAATTATGTTGTTTTTGTTTTGTTGTTGTTTTGTGTGTAAAAAAAAAAAAGAATTGTGTTGATTTTCTTTTGTATTTTTTAAAACTACACATAAACCAATAATAAATTTTTGACTAACCAAGTGAAATTGTTGTTCAGAGATGGCAGTGTAATTCGCTCTTGAGAGCATTTCAATGTTTGCAACAAGTTATTTTTATTCATTTCTTTTTGAATCATTTAAATTTGTGAATCCTCTATAATATTGATTAAATTTGATCTTCATATGTTCATTTGATAGGTATTATCAACACACACGGTAACATATGATCATGGGTTGTAAGTGAAAATTTTGTAATATTCAGTTCTCTAGTTTGTTGGAGGTAGCACCTAAAGGCAATGAAATTTATGTTTTTATTCAAAAAAACTAACCAAGCTTTTACTTAGTAACCCAAACATCTTGCCTAAGCAAGCAGTGATTCTTCACGTAAAACGGTAGGACTTGAGTTAGTTTTAAAAAATTGATAATAATCAAGCTTTTACTTAGGAACCAGATATATTACCTCAGCAAGCAATGATTATTCACGTAAAACAGTAGAACTTAAGTTGTTTTAATAAAAAAGAAAAAAAATGTGTGCGAATAAGTTCAATATAGCTCGTTACAACTGGTCTGTATGAGTGTTTTAACTCTTAGTGCCGCCAACTGGTCTGAGAGTCACTGGCTCAAAGCTCATTACATGGGTTAGAGAGAAAGCTTAAATGAATTAGACATTTCTTCTTTTTGACATCTGAGATCTGAGCAATTAAGTTTATATGGGTGTCTTAACACTAAGTGCCCTAAAGCCAACTGGTTTTGGAGTCACTGGTCCAAAACTCGTTACAAGGATTGAAGAGTTATTATCTAAAAAAAAAAACTATTTTTTTTATTTATAAATAAACTCTCATTGCCAAAAAGATATGAACTCTAATATAAATTTAGGACAAAAATATTACTCTATTTTCAACAATACCTATAAATATTATGGGCACGGTGAATTTATTGATACTTTGTCTTATGTGTGTATGGAAGAATAGTAAAAAATACAGGAGAAATTGTCTATTTGATAATTTAGAAAGAAATAAAATAATTATTAACTTGGATAATAATTTATCTTTTTAGTTTTCTTTTAATTTACTAGAGGCTAGTAATAAACTAGTTGGGGGTGTGATGAACACTAAAAAGTGTACATGTATTAAAAGGAAAATTCATCATTTTACACTTATTGTTTCATTAATCCCTTTAATTTAGCACATTTGTGAAATAATAATTAAACTTATGTTGTATATATTTTTATTGTGATGTTTATTTCTTATGTAGTTGAAAGAATACTTTGGATGTATAACTAGAAAAATAAACGTGACATTTGGATTTTGGAGGCTATAAACTTGAAATGACGTTCTAATAGTGTACAATTTCGAAAATTCAAACTTTGCACAATTTTCATATTTTGGCCAAAACTTTTTACTCTGATATCGGATTGAGACGATTACAGTAGACGAAAGAAAACACAAATATCTCCAACTTTACTCTTTACGAGATTTTCTAGTTCTGAGGTTTCAAGGTCGAAATTGATGAAGAAGCCACTTGTGTTGCATGTAATTTTTATTATTTGAAAACAAAATAAAAATAAAAAATAAAAAATAAAGTTGAAATGCCATAATCTACTTTAAGTGGATTTTGACAAATATTTGCAAAATTATCAACAAAAATAAAAATAAAAAAGTCAAAAAAGGAAAAAGGAAAAAATAAATTAGTAAAAGTTTGTTGTTTGTATTTTATTTGGAAATTGTAATTAACTATTGAGGAATGAGCACTTATACTATAGATAGATGAGTTCACCTTTCATTTTCTTAATATTTCTTTCATTTTATCTCTCAAAGAACTTGGAAGAATTGTCTTGTAAATTTTATTTTTTCAAGTTTTGTTGTAATTTCTTTTTCTTTTAGTAATAAAATTATGTATGTTTTTATTCAAAACATGAGTAGCTAATTCCATTTTTTGTTGGGGTAAAGAGTGAAACTCTTAATATGAGAAACATAAATTAATCTTCTCTTAATATGAAAACATAAATTAATCTTACTTATTTTATAATATATTAATTGTAATTTGAAGACTATGTTAATGTTCCTAGAATATGCCAATGATATCTAAGAGTGATTTGTGTGTGAATAAACAATAGGAGTTGCTGAAATACTCACAATGATTGGTAGAGAAGTTCAAAACTTTCATGGATGTAATGGAAGTTTCAAGCCTTTAAATTGAATTCCAAACTCTAGGATTAGTTTCCCTATCACCTTCATTTGTCTCTTGAAGTGCTAGCTTGCTTGAATTTTTGCAACAAAAACTCAAAATGGGAGAGGGAAGCTCACGACAATGAGCTTGGAGAAGAAAGAAAAAAATGTTGTGAATAGTAACTCATCACACTTCCAAAGTTGACTTGTTAATTTATACTAAGTTTGTGTGTTGAATTGGTTCGAGTGTTTTATAAGTAAAGCAAGTCTTACTTTCAACAAATCAAATCCATAAAATTAAGCCCAACCACTTCCATCACTTGTCCAACAAGTTGATGTAAGTGAAGTGGGTCTCACAACTTTTAAATTCCAAATTTAAGTCGGTTAATTCAACACGCAACTTCGCTCGGGCCCGGGTTCATTTAATCCGATTAAATGAATTTTTCGTCGCGACGTAATTAAATATAATTTAATTAAATAATAATGCCTAGCAAAATTATTACGGAAGCCGCTCGCGAATTAATTCCAAATTAATTCGTTCGTTAGAATTTAAATCTAATTGAATTCCACATGCATCCAATCCACAATTCAATAACTATTAATATATTACTTTACCGATAAATAATTGAATAGAAAAATCCAATTTAACTATTAAATTTATTTTACCGATTAATTCCCAATTAATCACGTTCTCTCTTATAGTCGAATTAATCCAAGATTAATTTTCGCAAATAATCCCAGATTAATTTCGTTAGAGTCAAATATCATCGGTGAATCTTTGGGAAGCGACCCAATAGATCCCTGGATATGTTGGCAGTAAATACGGTCATCGAACTATCTGAACACGTGCGTACCCGGTACCATATTCTTACCGATTTACAAGATATGTTTGGCTTCTAGTAAAGCACAATGTCTACCCAATTCTCCAGAAAATATTCTTTAAAGGAATATATAATCTTTATCAGGCATAAAATACTAAGTATTGCGTATTACGATCTAGTATCGGATGTCACATGATAGGCCTGGGGCTGGAATTGTGTCTGCCACGTACGAAGCATATATCGGATCACTGACAACTAGTCTCTATAATCGGATAATCATGACCCAGTCATATTATCTCGATGACTGCAGTACTTAAGAGTACTATTTACGTATCCTACGTGATCATAATCTCCATATGACTGAAGTGATACTTTCATCTTGACATCACACACAATACACTACGATTCTCAATATACCCAGAAGAGGCGTACACAGAACCTGTTAAAGCCCCGGACGACCAAAACCAAAGCGTACTGATTGTCACAAGTATTAGCGATGCAAGTCTCAGGTTAAGACCAAATATACATACCCTGATTCGGATTCCCATAGACACATAGTCATACTACCAATGGGATTCCGATGGGTCTATCCAGAGCGAAGCTGTTCCCGTACCATCGGCAAACAGAACCTCCTATTACACTTGCATGAGTATCCAATACCCAAATATATGAGAATTATGCCGTTAAGCTTCCATAACGCGCAAAAGTGTAATACTAGCCTATTCCGCATTATCGATGTCCAGTCTCGATAATACTACGACTAGAGATATTTAATGATTAAACCTTTCGTGGATTAATACTGTCTCATATCTTATTAATACGGTACTAAACATATAAACTTTTATCATTTATATATCTAAGTAATCCAATTACAAAATGATAAAAGATCAATTTCCTTTGTCACATAGTTAATTTTGTACAAGAACATCATGTCCTTTACAAAATAGTGATGATATGGGTCATAATTGTCCAACAGACTAATCTTCTTTTATATTTGAGGGTGTTTTGATTTGCTGTAAACAATCAAATATCGGTTGACACAGTTAATATTTTACCTCATATAATATGAGAGAGTAATTTAAAATCTGGATTAATTATTGACAAACTTTGTTACTTCCTTCATGACTGGTTTTATATATTTAGTATAATTGAGTAACTGGACTTGTTATTGACAAATATTATCACCGTCTTTATGACTGATTTAATATGTTTTGACATAATTAATTCTTGAAATAAATTAAATATATAATAAAGATATTTTATATATTATAAAAAGTAAGATTTCTTTATATTTGAAATATTAGGATTGGATCCCTTAAACCTAACATTTTAATTTATTATTGCATTCCAATTTAAAATCTACCATCACTTCAATTATTTCCGCTTTTTTTTAATCGAATTATTATTTTATTTTACTAAATTCATTCCCTATGGATCGACCATGGACTTATCGGTTTATTTTATTATTTCGACAATCTTATATTTGAGAATAAAGAACCACCAGACATTTTTCCGAATTAATGAATCAGCTTTATATGTAATGGGGAAAAAAGTAATGGCACATTGCATGATCAGAAATAATCAATCTCCATATTGGGTACTTCATGGATTATGCCAGATCCAGACTCTTGATAATGTTTATTTTTAGTAAGGGTATTTATGAAATTAACGAAGCATTATTTAAAACAGTGGGCAGCTATATCACTATTCTCTATCTTCTAAGTGACCCGTCTTGTTTCATTTTGGTATCAAGCCCAACCCGATTTTTTTTAAGTGGCCAGGTCGTGATGATAACGTCAAAACTGACTGAAGCATAAAATAGTAATGGGCAGTAAACTTCAATCAGTTGTTAAACCCTAAAAGCAAAACTGTTTTGATGCAGATGCCAGATAGTACTGGATAGTCCCAACTTGTACTCAAAATGACGTTTTTCTTTCATTATCTCACAAATAATCGATTTTCAAAGAGAATAAAATCTCTTAAAGCAGCAGCACAAAGTAGCAGCAGCCATGATGAGAAGCAGCCTGCAACAAATTATTCAACCATAACTGATCTGCCAGGCCACATCCTCATTTACATTCTCTCAGGACTCCCATTAAAATCAATTTTGATTTCAAGGTGTGTATGTAAAACCTGGCACATTTTAATTTCAGACCCTCATTTTGCAACCCTTCACTTTAATAGAAATAGATCAAATTTCGAGCTTTTCCTTCGAACTGATTTTTCAACATGCATCTCACGAACCCTTCATTGGGTTGATCTTGAAACTTTCCCTTGTTATAGTTATACACAATGGACAAAGATTAATGCCCAATTTTACCTCCCTAAACGTTATCCCAATCCCAAGACATGTAATAATACTAGAGGAGGGCGTGAGTACGATATTGTCAATTCAAGTAATGGCTTTCTCTGTCTGCGCAAACCATTTCATAGAAACCCTTGCATTATATGTAACCCCATTACTGGTGAGTATATTACCATTCCCAAACCTGCAAAAGAGAAAAAAACCTTAAGGACTGTTGTTTCTGGATTTGGCTACAGTTTTAAAAGTAAACAGTACAAGGTACTACGGTTGGTGTTTGACGATTTCTTACAAAGGACAGCTGAGGTATACACCCTTGGTACTGCCTCGTGGAGAAAACTTGGAAATGCACCTTTGTCTCCTATTGCGGGTCTCTTTGCCACCTATTTAAATGGAGTTATTCATTGGGTTTGTGATGACATTGAAGATCAGAGTAGTTGTGATTTTATAGTTGGTTTTGACTTTGAGGATGAGAGATTCTGTGTGGTTCCTGCACCCCCTCACTTTGCTGAGAAGCAAAAGACGAGGGACAATTTATATGATATGAACTTGGGAGTATTAGCAGGTTGCCTTTCTATATGTGATGTTACTTATTTTGCTCCTCTTGACATTTGGGTGATGAAGGATTATGGTGTCCAAGAATCTTGGATTAAACAGTTTACAATTGACCACTACTCTTTTGGTATCTGTCGACCCATAAAATATTTGGGCAATGGATCTCTTTTGATGTTCACTAAAAGGCGGGCTTTGGTTTTATATAATCCAGTGGGAAAAAATGTGAGATATATTCTGATACATGAGGCTCAATCAATGATATTTGAAGCAATTACCCATGTGCCGAGCTTTCTTTCACTCAAAGATGTAGTCGGGGGAGATACTCTAAATATTCAAAATGTGAAGTCAAGGTAAGCATCTGCTTTCTGAAGACTAATTGGGATGCTATGTAGTTTGAATGTTTTATAGACACTTCTCAGAGCTTCTAGCATATTCATTTTTCTTCTGAAGTTCCTTCTTTTGCAAAGGGAATTATTTCATAAGCTATCTGCAGTTTTGTGATATAGGTTTTTTAAGTGTAAATCTGGCAAGGTTATCGATCCCATAGATTGCTAGTTGTAGATAGTTAAAATTCTCCCGCCTATCATTTTCTATGCAATAACAGATTCCTCTTCACTTATCATTCGTAAAAAAATCTAGATTATAGATTGTGACCAGAATAGTTTTTTGTGGAAAGAATATGTGCCTTGTAGGTGTAAGCTTGAAAGGTATGTGCTGTGAATCTTGGGAATTTTGGTGCTGGACAGGTTGATATATTTGATTATTTATAAAGAACCTGTGAAATGTCAATTCCTGATTTTAAACTAAATGCAATATTTCTATTAGTCATTAATCAATGACCTTAATCCTTATAGAGGCTCACCTAGTGTTACATATGTTAATTCATGCCCCTTTTGTCAGAATCCAAGTGATACTATAATTTTACCTTTACAATCTATTGGTTCCGCACATTTATATTGCATTGGATATATGATTTTTGATGGGATTGCGTTTGGTATTTATTCCCGTAATCTTGACTTCGAACCCTAAGAATGGAACAAGACAAGGATCTTCTTTCTAATTTCCTCTGATATCTTTCCATCACAACTTTAAATTTATAGTATACTTTGAACAATTTGAAAGAAGAAAACTGAATTAGTAAATATCTATACTTGTGATATTGAATGGTTCAGTAGAATGTTGCATTCATCAACTCATGTGGTTCGAACTCTGGTAGTTTGTTACTTTTGCATCAACTAGTGAAAAACATTGTTCGCTGCTTGTGTTTCGTGCACGTTTTGACATTTTGCCCATCTATTAGTCTCTTTTGGTTAGCTTAGAATTCGAGTATTAACATATTGGTGATCAAGTTTTCTGATTATTTACCATGTGATGGATATTGAAGTTTATTTTAGTTAGGAAATTATTTTAGGGAAATTATCATCTTACCATCCAAAGAATTATTAAAGTTCAGTCTTACTCAAAAACTTTTAAAATGTACAGTTTTCCACCCGAAATTTAAAAAATGTTAACTTTTCCACCCAGACGATAATACCGTTAGAATTTTGCTGACGTCATAAGGGTATTTTGATCATTTTATAACGTCAAAGTGGAAAAGTGAATATTTTTTGAACTTTGGGTGGAAACGTGAATACTTTTTATATTTAGATTATTTTGGATGGATTGTGAATTGTAAATGTTGTTTTGGAAGTTAAATGGATATTGTTTAGTTATGAATGTTATTTTATTTTATTTTATTTTGGATGTTTAAATTAAATAATTTAAAATTTTTAAAAAATACAAAAATTTGGATTTTTTTATGGATTTGGATATCTGAAATAATACCCCATCCAAATCCACAAAAATGTAATGCAAATCTAAATCCGGATCCATGTATCCGATCTGTATTTTGTCATACAACTGTTTTTTGTCATTTTTTATAGTCAAGGTTATATTTTCTCATTCATTTACACTTCATGAGTACTTTAGTCAAGCGAATTTGGATCTGGATCCGTACATATCTTAGAAATTTAAATCTCAATTCGTATTTTTTTAATGCAGATCTAGATTTTTTTTCAGATCTTTTCAGATATAACTATCATCCCTACATATATAAACACTTGAAAATTCATAATTCTTCACATGAAATTTTTCAACAGCTATTAAAGTGTTCTTTTTTCCACCCGAAATTTAAAAAGTGCTCACATTTCCACCCAAAGTTCAAAGAATGTTCACTTTTCCACCCTAACATTATCAAATGACCGAAATACCCCCATAACGTCAACAAAATTATAACGGTTTTAACATCTGGAGTGAACATTTTTTAACTTCGGGTGGAAAACTGAACATTTTAAAAGTTTTTGAGCAAAACTGAACTTTAACCATTTCTTGGGTGTAAAATTGATAATTTCCCATTATTTTATCTTATTAAAATTATTTTTATTTCGGAAGTATTGTTTTATTAATGGAATTTCATTTTTCTTTTTAGGATTTAGTTTAGTTATTTGGAATAGGGTTTCTTGTTTTTATTTTCATTAGACCAGATCACCAGACTTGGATTTCGAGAATAAAGAATTGCTTGTTAGCAATCGGTCTGTGTGGCTCTTTCCCCTCCCTTTTTCCTCTCTTCCATATTTTCTTTGCCTTCTTTGCGCTATTTCTATTTCTTCTCCTCCTTTGTGGTAAAAACATTATTTATGTTTTTTTAACTAAACAATATCATTTCTGGTGAAGACCTGATACAATGTCTGTTAATGTAGGTCTGATGAGTTCGAACTTCAAGATGCAGAAACTCTTCTACTCTTAGAAACAAGCAAAGCTGAAGGATTGTTATTATAATTAGGTTTCTGACCAGATCATCATCAAAAGTAAGATTTAGATGCTGCAGATTGTTATATTCGACACCCGAATGGATCTTAATGATATCATTACTGAATACCAGAGTGTACAGAGATCTTCTAATGTAGTAAAGATGACATGTTGTTTGTTATTTTTTTTCTTCATGTTGATATTCAAGCTAACTTTGTTTACATTTTAAATTTCCTGTACAGAATAGACCCTCTAAATGTCAGCAACAGAAATAGCAACCTTGTGGGTGCATCTCTGATTTCAATTGTATTGTTTGATGATCGTATTCAAACTTCTATACATTCAATACAGACGGGAGAGAATAATATTCTTACATATTGTGAAATCCTATCATGCCCCTAAGGGGTGTGGTTTGGTGGCAATGGCTTAGGACTTGGTTATAACTTATAAGGTCCTGAGAGGGATGGATTTCTTATAAGAACCTAGGGCAATTAGGATTTTACTTGTTATGTTTAAGTCCGGATTGGATGATTTGGCGACGGGGTTTTCAATGTTATAAAAAAAAAAAAAAATCTAATGTTATCTTATCTAGTTAACATATATTTGCACAAAAGAACCACCATATGCCTTCTGATTAAACAAGTTAAACAAATCAACGGCCAATTCTGTTGATTGATTTTGTAAGCGTCTTATATATATTTTGCATTTTAAACAGAATAAGGGCCATTTTGCAAATTACCATATTTTATCGCTGGAAAAAACTTAACCTTGTTGTTTCGGTCTGACCGATTTGACTTGGAATGAACAAAACTAAGGATAATGCTATTTTTGGGTAGTAAAAATAAAAGTGATATAAGTTAAAGTGGTCAAGTTGGGCTTTTTCCACATGTCAGATTTGAGCTATTCAGGAGAGCAAATGAAATCAATTTTCATGTAATTAATTGAGATTATGAAAGATGGGCCCAATAAAACAAGGGTAATGGTGAGATTTACGCAATTTTCATATTTTGATCATAATTTTCTCTTCTGATATCTGATTTTGGTGATTCAAGTTGTGTTGGAAAGATGATTCAGAGGTCTACAACTTTGTAGTTTACGTTAAAGACATAGTCAGACTCCTTCATAGTTAAAATACGATCGCAATTTATCCCTAAGTTTTTAGGTTATATGTTCTAATTTTATGTTTTGTTTAAGTGTTGGGTTGAACTCTAATGTTATTTTAAAAGCCCATGCACGAAATTTTAAGTCTTATTTAGTTTAGGATTTACTCTTTTTAGTTCAATTAGGATTTTTTTAAGTATTTTAGTTTAATTAGCTTTTCTTGTTTAAATTAACGTAGGATTTTACATGTCTACTTAAAGGCGCCTTTAACTTGTAATTAGAAAAAGTCAATACAGAATTTTCAATAAAAAATAGTCATTGGCATTTAACACTGATGAGTGATAAATCTATCACTATTTCCCACTCATTTAACATAATATTTTGTATAGTTTCTTGAGTTTTGTGAATATTTTGATGTGTTTTGTGTTATTTTGTAGATAAATAAAGTTTCAGGACATTCTGGAGGTGATTTGGACCAAAACAGTGAAAATTGGAAAAATGGTATTTTGGTAATTTAGGCGCGTCGCGACGCGCAAGACCTTGGCGTCGCGACGCCTAACATGCACCAAAGCTGCTAACGTGCGCCGGGTCAACGGGTTAGAATTTGAGAAGTTTGACTTTGCTAACGTGCGCCGTGCCACATGTCACCATCACAGAGGATCCGCTAACATGCGCCGGGACACATGTCACAAGCCTATGGTGCCGAAACTCCCCGTAACACGTGTCATCTTCTCATTGGACCGAATCATCGGTGAATCATATTCTGCCACGTGTCATCTTCTCATTGAACCGAATCTACCGCGTGCCACGTGTCGAATTCTTATTGGGCCGACGAAATCCGTGTCAACAGTCAAAGTCAAAATGCGTGGACCAGTCAACTGTTCGAGCGTCGCGACGCCCAAACCCTTGGCGTCGCGACGACGCCCGTGGCCTACCAAAGTCTATAAATTGAGCTCGAGATTTCAGTTTCATTTGCACCATTCTCTCTCATTTCTTTGATGTAAATATGAAGTCTTCTCTCTAGTTTTTTTAATTTCAGTTTTGTAATTAATTTTTAATTACGTTCTGTAATAGTAATTACTTTTTGTAATAGTAATAATAATTTATCTTGTTTTTACTGTTTCAGTTTTACTATTCAACCATGATGAGGTAACTTCTCCTTGCTAGGGTGAAAGGTAATTCTTTTACTGTTACTATTTAGATTAATCTCCCTTAAATATAATATATTTACTATTTAAAATTTGACTTAATAAGGATACCGCCATATTGGTCGGTTGGCTATTAAATTTAAATTGGTTTAAACCTGACTAATCAAAGATACCGCCTATATGGCTGGTTGGCAATTAAATTTTCTTACCGCCTATATGGCAGGTTCATGGAAAAATCATACCGCCTTTATGGCTGGTCGGACTTAATTTGAATTAATCAGGTTACCGCCTATATGGCTAGTTGGTAATGTTATCATAAGTTTATATATTATTTTATGGGAGATATCTAAAATAGTAAATAGTAAAAGTAATTCCTTTTACCTTAGCATTTTATTTTATTGTAATTTACTTTTCAGTATTTACTTTACCGCATTTACTTTTCCGTATTTTTATTTTATGGCTTTTACTTTTAAGTTTTTACTAGCCCTAGCCATGTGTCATAACTAAGTTAGTTATCTAGGGTTGTGATGAATTTCAATATCACCGGTTTATAAGGGTTAAATTATAGTTTGGGTAATATAAAGATTTATTTATTGAGTCTTAATCTTAATGTTTTTTATTAACTGGCCACTAATAAAATTGATTAGGTAAACTTAAAATGAACTAGACATAGGGATTTTAAGTTTGAGACCTTAGACTCAATAGCCCACGATCTTCCTTGAGGATAGATAACCCTTTAATAGATTTCCTTACATGATAGACATATACCTGTCGGGCGGGGGTAGCCATAATTGGAACTTAAACTTAATGAATCCAGATAATTTGGTTGACAGAGACATATGGTCAATTGGGTTAAACTGGGTATTTGTGTCTGACCATCGACAGAGGCTTTCACATAATTTAGTGTTCCAGGTTAATAAATCAATATATTACCCAACTATAAGATAACCGCTTCATCTTTAAATAATATTGGAAAAATTCACAACCCTAAATAGTTTTTATTATTGAATTTTCTTAAAATTTACTTTCAAACAATTTTATTTACTTGTTTTTAAATTTAGAATCGTCACCATTTCAAATCAATCAAACAATCTGTTAGATACTAGTAATCATTTGATCTCATAAAATTAATAGCTTAGATATTAAGTCCTCGTGGGATCGATACTTTTTATACTACTTGAACTATACGTGCGCTTGCGTTATACGCGTGTGTAAGCACCGGTCAAGTTTTTGGCGCCGTTGCCGGGGACTTATTTATCTTTCACTATTAGTTTTAAGGTTAGATACCTTTACTTGTATCTAATTTTCTTTTTTTACTTATTTTTTTTGTTTTCTTGTGTTTCAGATTCTCAGAAACTTCATGAGACGAACCAGAAGTTTTGAACTCCGACCGCTTGACCCGGAAATTGAAAGAACCATCAGACAGTTGAGAAGGGAAAGGCGAGAAGGCCAAGAAGCTTTAGTCAACATGGAACCTGAACCTTTGGAGGTTGCACCACCAATTCCCATTCGAGACAGAACCATTCCGGTGGTTGACAGACTCATTTCTTGTATTGTACTTCCTCCATTACCAACAAATGCGGGTGACATCAAAACATGCATTCAGATGATTCAGCAGTTAGTTCAGTTTGAGGGGAATGCAACTGAAGATCCTAATGCCCACATCAGCAACTTCCTGGAAGTTTGCAGCACTTTCAATTACAACCGAGAAGCTGAAGAAGCAATGAGACTGCGTGTTTTCCCATACTCCTTGAAGGACAGAGCTAAAGCTTGGCTACATTTACTACCAGCAGGTTCTATCACAACTTGGAACACTTTAGCCACCAAATTTCTTGCAAAGTACTTTCCACCAGCCAGAACTGGAAAACTGAGAAATGACATCACATCCTTTGTACAACAAGACTCAGAAACTCTCTACGAAGCTTGGGAAATGTACAAAGATTTGCTCCGGAAATGTCCTCACCATGAGATTCCAAAATGGCTTCAAGTCCAAACATTATATAATGGACTTTCTGGAATAATGAGAACCACAATCGATGCTGCTGCTGGAGGAGCTTTAATGGCGAAAGGAAAAGATCAAGCCTGGGACCTAATCGAAGAAATGGCCAACAACAATTCCTTGTGGCCAACAGAAAATAGCATGATCCAAAGAATTGCATGAATTTATGAAAGTGGAGCCAATACAGCAGTCAACGCCAAGCTGGATCAAATATGCAAATTTATGGAGACTCTTACCACTGGATCCACAAGTTCACCATATGGAGGAGCACCAGAGTCGAACCAACTTGAAGAAACGGTGAATTTTATCAACAATTTCAACAGACAGGGGAACAATCCATATTCCAACACCTACAACCCAGGGTGGAGGAATCATCCTAATTTTTTATGGAGCAACAATTCAGGCCAACATCAGAACTATCCACCACCTGGATTCCAGCAACAGAACAAAGGCCAGGAGCAGACAAATGAACCAGGAATAGCAGAAGTGCTGGCTCAGTTAAAAAAGTACGATGTTGTGATTCAGAGCCAATCAGCTTCTATTAAAGCACTGGAGAATCAAATTGGACAACTGGCCAATGCTTAGAGTTACAGACCACCAGGTAATCTTCCTAGCAACACAGAGCCAAATCCAAGGAACATGGGAAATGAGCAATGTCATGCCATCATGTTAAAAAGCGGTACTGAAATCAACAAAGATGTTGGAATCAATGCAACAATTGAAGATATTCCAAAAGAAACAAGGCAACTGACGGAGGAAAAAGAAGCAAATGAAAAAGAACCAGAAAGAATCACTCCACCTCCACATTTTCCTCAGCGTCTTCAGAAAAACAAATTGGACAAGTAGTTTGCTCGTTTCTCGGAGGTATTCAAAAAGCTGCACATCAACATTCCATTTGCAGAAGCCTTGGAACAAATGCCCAGCTATGTAAAATTCATGAAAGACATTCTTTCACGAAAATGGAGATTGGGAGATTACGAGACAGTAGCATTGACAGAAGAATGCAGTGCCATCATTCAGAGGAAACTTCCCCCGAAGTTGAAAGATCCTGATAGTTTCACCATTCATTGCATTATATGAGAACATAACTTTGGTAGGGCTTTATGTGATTTAGGTGCGAGTGTTAACTTGATGCCTTTTTCTATTTTCAGGAAATTGCAGATTGGAGAAATAATGCCCACTTCAGTCTCTCTACAACTTGCTGATAGAACGCTCGTATTTCCAAGAGGCATAGTTGATGATGTGCTGGTCAAGGTTGACAAATTCATTTTCCCAGCTGTGGACAACAGGACCTGGGCGACGCCGTTCCTAGGCTCGCGGCCTAGTTGGGAAGGATTAAATAACATGGAGTCGCCACCCGGTGTGAACCGGGACAAAGATTTAAGGCCGCACTCACCCCTCGCAAGGGAAGACCTCAAACCGTTGGGTTCGGAATGGTCCCTTACTTATGTCACTTGTAATAAAAAGATTTATATAATAATTTAACCAGGCTAAAATAACATTTATTTCCAAAAATATCATGCCTCTAAATTCATATATGCAAAATAAAACTTATGTGCACATTTTCACATATATCTCACATAAGGTACAAACTTGCCCCAGTTTAAATGGCCCAGCAAGCCCGCATTTCTGACAATAGTCCAACTGCATCCAAATGAGGATGGTCCACAAGCACATACTCAAGGAAATAATTGCTACTTTAGCCAACCCGGTCTATAGGTGGGTTAGTAAGAGTATAGACAAAGGCTCTCACCGGCGAAGGATGGCCCACAACTAGGTCTCCCCACTCAAGGGTTCGAGCGACCAAGTGAGCGCACCCCTTTTTATACACTAAGGTACGTGCCAATGAGCTATGGTGTGTGACAGACTGTCAAATGGATTTCCCGTTGTAGATTTTCAGAGGGAAGGTGGAGTGAGGCTCACTTAAATACCCAAGCCTCTTAGGCTCTTATCGCTTGTGTCAGGAATAAACAACGAGTCCTCCAAATTAGTCCATCACAATAGGCTACGAGTAGATGGCTATCTAGGTGCCTTCATAGCTTTTCCTTCTAGAAAGGTAGTGAATGGAGGAAGACACCAAACCATTACCTAGCCTTAAAATGCCTTTGATTAAACCTCACTTTATCCACTATAGACACGGTCAATTAAAACATAAATCCAAGCATCACAAGACAATATTTCGGGGCCGATTCTCTGTCCCCAGTGGAGTCGCCAGACTGTGGACAACAGGACCTGGGCGACGCCGTTCCTAGGCTCGCGGCCTAGTTGGGAAGGATTAAATAACATGGAGTCGTCACCCGGTGTGAACCGGGACAAAGATTTAAGGCCGCACTCACCCCTCGCAAGGGAAGACCTCAAACCGTTGGGTTCAAAATAGTCCCTTACTTATGTCACTTGTAATAAAAAGATTTATATAATAATTTAACCAGGCTAAAATAACATTTATTTCCAAAAATATCATGCCTCTAAATTCATATATGCAAAATAAAACTTATGTGCACATTTTCACATATATCTCACATTTAACATTGCATGCTTAACATATATCAAGATAGCAACGAACATACAACTTTATTTGCATATCACATTCAGGAAAAACACAAGCACACATATTAACCATACAAGCACACATGTGGGCACTTTTCCAAGCGGTACGTGGAATTGTAGCCCAAGTACAGACCGCACTACCGTCCATTCGGAATCGGCTACGGAATTTACGTCTGGGTTTCCATCCGATATACCACAAGGAATAATACTCAAATGTTATCATGACATAAGCATATGAATTGTAATACATTAACATATTTGCATTTATGCATATGGAGATAGCTACTAGGAAAACTATGCATGAAATCTAATGAAGAGGACTCAGTTCAGTGGGTGCGCGTTCGTATAGCGTTCGTAAACGCGTTCGAACGGTAAACAGAAGGTTCGCGTTCGTATGGCGTTTGATAACACGTTCGAACGGAAATGAAACAGAATGCTCGCGTTCGTATGGCTTTTGATAACGCGTTCGAACGGAAATGAAACAGAATGCTCACGTTCGTATGGCGTTTGTTAACGCGTTCGAACGGAAATGAGACCTGATGCATGATAAGGCAAAACGCATGCGCGTTCGAGTTGCGTTTGTAAACGCGTTCGAACGGGAACAGAGCTGATGCATGAAATGGGACGCAATACATAAAAAAAAGGGCGCGGCGAAGTACTGCCGTAAAGGTGGCCTTTTGGGGCTCTTGATCTCTCAAAGAGGGGACCTTTAGACCAACATACTAAGCCCATGCGCGTCACATCACACATACAAAAATAGAACCAATCATATCAACCAAGTATGCCCGATTGAACACATCTTACATCCAATCCGAACACACATCAACTGGCGCGGCAAATCATCGTGGTAACGGGTTTTAACCCCTCCCCATAAGGGATCTTTCATTCCACTTACTAAGCCCATGCGCTTGATTGAACCATGCATAAAAGATAAACTCAATAATATCAAACTAAGTATGCCCGATTGAACGTATCTCGTATCCAACCGAACACACATCAACCGGCGCGGTGAAGTAGTGTCACAAAGGTGGCCTTTTCGGCTCTTTATCTCCCAAATGGAGGACCTTTGGACTAACTCACTAAGCCCATGCGCTTGATTGAATCATTCATAAATAAACAACATATAGAATTTAAATAACGAAAAATAAATAAACCAAAGCAACACAAGACAAGGGAATGTGCCGTTTACCCAAGCGGTACGTGGAGTTGTGACCCGAGTACAGATCATATTACCGTCCATTCAGAATCGGCTATGAAATTTATGTCGGGTTTCCATCCGATATACCGCGAGAGTTGACACATCTCTCATTCATCCAATACCCATAACATACATCATACACACAACGAATGCCACAAATACAGAAAATATAATCAAAATAAATGACCAGAGAATAAAATGAGAATAAGTGTGAAAGATACCCTCAGGTCTAACCTTTTAAGCTGTCTCTCGGACTCGCGTTCCACGAATATCGAAAAGGGGGTAAAGCTCCGCAACTTTTCTGGTTCACTGGTTCAGCGTCCTAGCTCACTGCCTTGCTGTTTTGCTTTCGGTTCGAACTCCGTTATGCTCCTATTCGGTCTCGGTCTTGCTGCTCACTGCACGGGCCACCTGTTTTAACATTTTCAATGAACTATTCCAAGTTTGTGTGGGTTCGTAGTGCAATTAAATGTGATTATTTTTAAGATTATCTATGCAGTTTTTTATGTTACTGTTTTTTAAGGATTTGGGCTGCTGTTAAGGTGATTTTGCTGCTGTTTGGGTGTGTAATACAGCGTGGTTAGGGGCTGTATTTGTGGTTGTATTAAGGGTTGTTTTGGTGATGTGTGGGGGGTTTACGGAGGTGGTTCTCAGTGGTGGTTAGGGGCTGTATTTGTGATGGTATTAAGGGTTGTTTTGGTGTTTGTAGTTTCGGTGATGTGAAGGTGGTTACTTGTGGTGGATTCGGCTATGGTGGAGATGGTTGGGGCTCTTTTGTTTTCTTTTCTTTTGTGATTTTGTGTGAGTTGTGTGTGTTTTTTTGTGTATGAGCTAGCTAGGGTTGAGAAGGTTGGTGAATGGTTCTTTTTATAGGCAAAGGGTTAGGCTTGACAAGGAAAGGGATTTGATTTGGTTTGGTTAAGGGAAGTCAAAGATTGAGGGGGGACAAATCTTGGCTAGATAGGGAAGGTTGAATATTTGATTTGTGTTGGTTTAGGAATACAAATATTTTATATTGGTAATTATCTTATTAGATTAGGAAGTCAAATATATGATTGGCTTTAATTGGTTAGGATTGATTTTAATTTGGTATGATTATATTTTGATTTAGTATGTGATTTGTTTAATTTAGGCATGATTTTAGTTTAAGTTGGTAATTGTTTATTTTAATTGGTAAATAGTTTAAATATTTTATTTTAATGTTTAATATTTAAATTAATATTTATTTATTTAATTTGGGATGTGTTTTATGGGCTTTGGGGAGCTAAATGGGCTGGGCGTGAGGCTAGCAGCAAAACCAGAATTACCGACACCGTTCGAACGCCTCCTCGAACGCGACACGAACACCCGCAATCTGCTTTCCGTTCGAACGAAGTAGCGAACGCAGCACTAACGAAGACAGTGAGCTTGTTTATTCTGAATTTCCCCTTCCGATATCTGTTTCCCGCGGCTTCCGTGACTCAAAAGGTAGTTGTCTCCAAATAAGACTCCTCATCGGGTTTCACATGCAAAAAAGCAATGCCTACACCAGCATATTTTATTGTCCTTGATATGAAGGAAGACGCAGACGTGCCAATCATCCTCGGGAGACCATTCTTGGCTATAGGTCGAACCATTATTGATGTACAAAAAGGAGAACTAACCATGAGGGTACATGACCAAGAAGTAACATTCAATGTTTTCAAGGCCACGAATTTCCCAGAAAATGAAAAGAATGAGGAATGTTTCAGACTTGATGTGATACAGAGTATCATTCAGAACTCCAATGTAATGCAAAGTTCTACTGACAAACTTAAAACATATCAATTACCTGTGGAGCCTGAAGATAAAATGTCTTTTGCACTGAAAAAGCCAATTCTTGCACTACAAGCAACAGAAGAGAAAAAGTTCCACCAGCTCAATGAATTGAAGGAATTTCACAATCAGCCTTTTGAGGATGCCAACTTGTACAAAGAAAAGGCCAAGATGAGAAGTTAGTGCGCATACAACTGGAACTAGGGCAGAAGGTACTGTTAAACAAATCAAGGGTGAAATTCTTCCCATGGAAGCCAAAATCACGGTGGTCAGGTCCATTTGTGATCACCAAGGTTTTATCAAATAGAGCCGTTGAGATACATAATCCTAACTCCAACAAAACTTTCAAGGTTAAAAACAAGCGTGTTATGTTGTGAAAATTGCATACAACTTGAAAGTTACATGCAATTTCAGTGGAAGAGGATGCTTGACACCTCTTCCCTCATTTTCCTTCACGATTTCGTTCTGAAAATTTGTGAAGAGATCCAACTCATGTGTGTTTTATTTTTGTAACTTTTTTTTTTGTAATTTCTTTTTATTTCAATAATAAAATTATAAATATTTTTATTCAAATCATGAGTAGACTCAATAAATAAACCTAAATATCACACAAGACACAAGAAAATTCAATTTATAAGTTCATTAATATCGGTTTTCATCACAACCCTAGATTATGTATTTAGCCTCGACACATACCTAAGATTACTAAACACTTAAATAAATAAAACATCATAAGAAAATAACTTGAAAATAAATAAAATTAAAATTACAATAATGAAAGAAAATGCTGGGGTTAAAGGATCCAATTTTAATATTTCAAAATTAGATATCTCCCTTATTGTCAATATTTACCGATTAATTATTTATATTTTTCTAGACCATAAAGGCGAAGATTCCATTTGTCTCAATTAAGTCCAACCGACCATGTAGGCGGTAACAAGGTTATTACCTAAACCAACCATATAGGCAGCAACTATGTCTGAAATGTAAAACTGGCCATATAGGCGGTAAATAAGGTTGTCACCTAAACCAGCCATATAAGCGGTAACTAATTAATCCAAATTTTAAATAGAATAAGGGAGATTAATCTAATTTTGAATAATAAAAATCTTACCTTGTCACCCAGTAAAATAAAATTACTTACTCATGCTGCAAAAGAAAACACACAAAATTTTATTAAATAAATAAAAATAAATTACAAGAAAACTTAAATAAACATACAAGATATTTTACTTTAGGTTTACATGGAGAAATTCCTCCAAAGAAAGCATGAAAAATTTACAAAGTTTAGCTTGGTATTTATAGACAAATCTAAAGGCTTCCACCAATTTCTCCACCAAACATGCAAGCATGTTTGGTGGAATTTTGACAATTTACATTTTTTTTTTGAAAATGACTTAAAGAATTACACATAACACACTTCCGATTTTTTTTTATCAATTTCGGTCATGTAAACTTCAGAATTCGAAATTATTATGAACTTCAAAGTTGTAGTTCTTTGAGTCTTCTTTAATCTGAAACTTGAATCACCTCAATTTGATATCGGAGTAAAAAGTTATGGCCAAAATACGACAATTACGCAAAGTTGGAATTTCCGAAATTGTACTTCGTTAGAACGCCATTTCAAGTTTCCAATCTCCAAAATCAAAATGTCAAGTCCAGTGTTGCCCTTATTTGTTCCACATTTCATCCTGATTGATTCCATTAAGTCCCGATTTTATTTTATCTGCAAAATAAACTAAAACACATCAAAAAGTTCATAAAACTCGAGAAACTATACAAAATATTAAGTAAAAGGGGCGGTAAATAATGATATATTTTCCTCTCATCACACCCCCAAACCTAACATTTTGCTAGTCCTCGAGTAAAACAACAAAATAAAATGCAACAACCAATTAAAATTAAATTAAGCCACTTTCGTAGGGATCACGGTTGTATTTAGCGTATGCAACAAGCCTTTAAACCCCTAAGTGTCCCCAGTGGACGAGTTGTAGTCTCATGAGGGCTTACAGCGACGATACCCACAAACGTCAATCAATTGTACAATCAAACACACAAAACAAGTTAGTGACTAAACAAGTGAAATTCTTATCCAAGTTAATAGTTGTTTTCTTTCATTCTAAATTACTAAATAAGTAAATTCTCCGATTATTTTTACCATTCTTCATATACACAACCAACAAGGTATTAATCAAATCATTGTGCCCATAATATTCATAAGTGTAGTTGAAAAGAGAGTAATATTTTTATCCTAAAGTTATATCAAACTTCACATCTTTTTGGCAATGGATCTTTTTCTGATTTTTTTTTATAAAAAAATAATAACATCTTTAATCCTTGTAGGGAGCTTTGGGCCAGTGACTCCCAAACCAGTTGGCGTTAGGGCACTAGGTGTTAAGACACCATTACAGACTTAATTGCTCGGATCTCAGATGTTAAAGGTTCTACCGTTTGACGCAAACAATCAATGCTTACTGAGGCAAGACGTCCGGTTACTAAGTAGAAACTTTATTATTATTAACTCAGACTTTTCCGTTTGACGCAACAATCACTGCTTACTAAGGCAAGATGTCCGGTTACTAAGTAAAAGCATGGTTAATTATTTATATACACAAATATATTTTTTTTTCCTTTTTCTTTTTCTTTTTTTTGTTTTTTTAAATCCATCGCTTTCAGATGCTTCCTCCAATAAACTAGAGCACTGAATATTACAAACTTTTCACTTATGACTCATGTCCGTATGTTACCATGCATGTTGAAAATACCTGTCAAATGAGCATATGAAGAGCCAATTTAGTCAGTATTATGGAGAATTCACGAATTTAAATAATTCAAAAGGAAATAAATAAAAAATTAACTTGTTACGAAACACGTTGAGATACGTCTCAGGAGTGAAAATTCCTTACATGGCTATCTCAAACAAAATTCCACCTGATTAGTCAAATTTAAAACATAAAAACATAATTTTTTTTTATGATTTTTTATGACTAAAAATAACACAAGAAAAATAAAAACAAGATACTAGTCAACTATTCCCACCCCAAACCTAATTGAGACATTGTCCCCAATGTCTTAAAAAGAAGAAGGAAAGTTTAGGAAACAGTACATGGTTAGCATGGAATTGTACAGAAAATTAAAGGTTAAGATCCAGATTTATTCGACGTTTCTTACCACGATCATCATCGGACCAGTTTATCTTGGAAAGGATAGGGTCAATATGTGGTTCAAAGGCTAAGAGTTGGTCAATTAAATCATTGGCTGTTCTGGCAGTGAAAAAGGTATCTTTTATGGGTTTTGAGAGGAACCCATTTCTACGGGCATCTTCAAGAAACACACAAAGAAAGTCATAAAATCCATCAACATTAAACAGTCCAATTAGTTTCTGGTGTATGTTCAAGTTCACCCAAGATAATACTGTGAAAATTTCCTCCATCGTGCCTAAGCCACCTGGCAAAACAATAAAAGCATCAGCCGATTAATCATTTCAACAAGTCATTCAGACATATCTGGCATGATGCATTCCTCTCCGTTTGATTGTCTGATAAGATTTGCCTCAGCTAAAGGTTTTGGGATGATTCCCAAAACTTGACTGCCTCCTTCCTGTACAGACTTTGAAACATACCCCATCAGTCCAAGATTGCCACCGCCATATACTAAGTGCATTTTCCTCTCAGCTATGACTCTACCCAATTCTTGTGATGCCTCAGCGAATTCTGGTTTAGAACCAGAACTAGTACCTCAAAACACACATATGTTTACAACTCATCTTCTTGAAGTTGCTTCCATTTTTTTTATATTACTTTCTCAAATCTGGATGTCTTCAAGAGTGCAATGACAAGCTAAATTTATAGATCCTGAAAAAAAGATGAGTAATAATAGCACTAGTACATGCCAAATGACAATTATTAGCTAAACAATAAAATAAATCGTGAGAGTCAAAAAGTCTGGATCCTGTCGGCGAAAATAAAAGAAAATAACAAAACAAATCACAATTATTAGTTAAAGACAAAGAAATAATAATATGTACATGAAGTAACGGCTTGAATGACATCTATGCGTCAGGGACAAGCTTCCCATCCAATTTTCTTATAAATTGACAAACAAGGTCTTTCAAAGTCAGATTCCCGAGACTGAGATGTTGTCTTTCTTTTCGAAATTATGTATGTAACATGCGAATCTCGTGATACACATATCCACTGGGATGCGTATCAAGAGTCAATGATATGTCATCTAAAGACTCCTTACTCATGCCATCTCTAATGAATTTTATTTTATCTTCGCGGTTATCAAACACCATTCCTAAGGAAAGACAACAAGTATTACATGTCATGAGTGCACATTTATAGCAAACACCTAATCTTTTAGCTATTCTTTTCTTAGAATATGTGCTTTTTCCTAAACCAGGCAGAAATGAAATAAAAGAGTCAGATGACTCACCTGCCGATCAGACATGTGCTTCAATTATCCAACGAATATCACTAGGAATACCTTTGATCATCAGAAGTCTCATCCTTTCAATACGAGCTTTGTAGACTTTCATCAGAGAATTTTGAAGGAGAGAAGGAAAACGCTTGTGAAGATTTATGAGAACGTCTTCCATCTTGTCTGTGAGACTGTGACTTTACCTACAAAAGTTAAATACACAAAAATAAAACACACAAAATCACAATATATACACAAATTTCATAAGTTTCCTCCATGCTAGTGCTAAGTTTAACGTCGTCAGCTAGACATGACTACTCGAATGTTAGGCTGGATCTGCAAGTGTTAAACTTTCTTTTTGTCCCTCAAATGATTCTCCCCAGTAGTGCTTGACACGCTGACTGTTTACTTTGAATGTATCATTGGAGTTGGGATCATGTAACTCAACGGCTCTGTAGGGTAATACTTGGGTGATTAAAATAGACCTGACCACCGTGATTTGAGTTTCCCAAGAAAAAGTTTCAACCTTGAATTGTATAACAATACTTGCTGCTATAGTTCCAGTTGTTTGCGCACTATTTTTCGATCATGCCATTTCTTGGTCTTTTCTTTGTACAGTTTGGCATTCTCATAAGCCTGTAGGCAAAATTCCTCCAATTCGTTCAGTTGGTGGAGTCTTTTCTCTCATGCTGCTTGTAGATCAAGATTTAACTTCTCCAGTGCCCAGTACGCTTTGTATTCAAGCTCCACTGGTAGATGGCACATTTTCCCAAACACCATTCGATATGGGGACATTCCAATAGGTGTCTTGCAAGCTGTCCGGTAGGCCCATAATGCATCATCGAGTTTGGTAGACCAGTCCCTCATTGTTGATCCAATGGATATCTCCAAGATTCTCTTGATCTCTCTGTTTGAAACTTCAACCTGTCCATTTGACTGTGGATGGTAAGCAGTGGCAACTTTATGAGTAACTCCGTATTTGGATAGGAGTGCATCGAAGTATCCGTTGCAGAAGTATGTGTCACCATCACTGATAATTGCCCGAGGTGTTCCGAAGCGAGTGAAAATATTCCTTTTAAGGAATTTTATCACGACTTTTGAATCATTTGATGACAATACTGTTACTTCAACCCATTTTGAGACGTAGTCTACTACAACCAGAATGTACATATTTCCAAATGATGGAACAAAGGGTCTCATAAAATCAATCCCTCATACATCAAATATCTCCACTTCGAAATGCTTTGAAGAGGTCTTTCATTTCTCCTCGAAATATTTCCCATTCTCTGGCACCTGTCACATTGAAGAACAAATAAGTAAGCATCTTTAAACAGAATAGGCCAGAGCAAACCTGATTCTAGGACTTTGGCTGCAATTTTATCTCTGCTGAAGTGTCCGCAGTATGGTGATGAATGACAATGCTGTAAGACACTATTGACCTCCCCATATGGTACACAACGTCTCAATTATTGATTAGCACAACGTTTGAATAGATACGGTTCATCCCAGACATAGTGCTTGACTTCTTTGAAGAATTTGTTCCGTTGCTGATATGTCCATTCCAACGGCCATTTCCCTGATACTATGTAGTTTACATAGTCAGCATACCATGGGATTTCATGCTGCTTGATGGCAAAAAACTGTTCATCTGGAAAAGTTTCTTTGATTGTCAGTTCATTGCTAGCTGTTCCTCCATTCTCGAGCCTCGATAAGTGATCTGCCACTTGGTTTTCTGTCCATTTCCTGTCTCGTATCTCCACGTCAAATTCTTACAGTAGAAGCACCCAACGGATCAATCTGGGCTTTGCATCTTTCTTTGTGATCAGGTATTTGATTGCTGAATGATCTGTGTAGACCACCACTTTGGGACCCAGCAAATATGAGCATAATTTATCAAAAGCAAACACAATTGCGAGCAACTCATTTTCAGTTGTTTTGTAGTTGAGTTGGGCTTCATTCAGAGTTTTGCTGGAGTAGTAAATGGTGTGGAAAATTTTTACTTTGCGTTGTCCCAAAACTGCACTTACAGCAAAATCACTAGCATCACACATCACCTCAAATGGAAGCGTCCAGTCTGGTGCTACTATGATGGGGGCAGAGACCAGATTATGCAAAAAATGATCAAACGAGTCTCCAAATACTGAAAAGTCATCCATAAAAACCTACATGTTTTGTTCTAGCATGTCTGAAAAGATGTCCATCATGCAATGCTGAAATGTGGCAGGGGCATTGCAAAGTCCGAATGGCATCCTGCGGAATGCAAAAGTACCATATGGGCACGTGACGTTTGTTTTCTCCTGATCTTCTAGAGCAATGGCAATCAGATTGTATCCCGAATAACCGTCTAGAAAGCAATAATAATCATGCCCCGCCAGTCTGTCCAGCATCTGATCAATAAATGGCAGCGGAAAATGGTATTTCCTTCTGGCTTTGTTCAATTTCCTGTAATCCATGCAAACTCTCCATCCAGTCACTGTTCTCGTTGGAATTAGTGTTGGGATTTTGGGCGATGGGGCGCAGCGGAAGCGCGGGTCGGGCGAAATCGTATTTTAAAAACTTTTTCAAAAAAACCGAATAAATAAATCAATATCTAATATGAATAATTTATTCATATTTCACCTAAACCTATTTATTCAATATCAAATATTAACATAAATATAGTTGAAACTTCGCGAAACTTTTACGAAAATCGATTTTCCGTAAAATGGCTTAAAATGTATTTTTGACCGAACCGACTACCCGACACTTATGGAAACTGCCCAGGTCAGCTCCAATAGTGTCGGGACAGTTCATGGGCTGCCCGAACAATGACGGACTCATTGTTTGGACAACTGTCACCCGGTTGGCTCAAAATCCACCCGGTAACGCCATTTTTGGCCGTTTTCGCTTATTTCAAGTTGGAAACACTTTCCGGCAATTGTGCCAACTCCCAAAACACATCCATTACATTAATAACGCATCGAATATATCACATAATTTTCAGTTTAGATAAATCAGATAGCAAACCGAAAATTACCATTTTCATGCTTTTAATCCAAAATTTCAAAATTAATCAAATTAATCAACACACCAAATCACGTCACCACACATATGAACTAATTTAGAATAATTCTAGGCATAAAAGGAGTGGCTATTACACTCTAGAATGGAAAAAAGGTTTTCCAACAATAATTTGAATAAATTGGCCTAATATTATAATAATTTCAACCAACCATACTTCACACATACTTATAGTTTCCAATTTCATCCACCATCAAGCATGATTATGTTGTTCTTAGTTTTCCATATCATAGGATTGAAATATGTTCATGAGATTGCCATGTGATGTTGCATGTTGTGATGAACTTGTTGATGTATGCATATGAATTTAGAAGCATGATATTTTTGGAAATAAATGTTATTTAAGCCTGGTTAAATTATTATATAAATCCTTTTATTACAAGTGACATAAGTAAGGGACCATTCCGAACCCAACGGTTTGAGGTCTTCCCTTGCGAGGGGTGAGTGCGGCCTTAAATCTCATTTTCCCGGTTCACACCGGGTGGCGACTCCATTACTCTCCGGTTTAGTCCCCCGCGGCTACTCCGTACTCCCAACTAGGCCGCGAGCCTAGGAACAGCATGCGTCGCCCAGATTTCTTGTGTTCCCACAGGCACTAGGTATTAAAATACCCTTACAGACTTAATAACTCGGATCTCAGATGTATTTTTTTTTATTCCATCACTTTTTGAGATATTTCTCCAATTAAACTATAGCACTGAATATTACAATCTTTTCAATTTTATCTTATGTCCGTATGTTACCATGTATGTTGATAATATTGCCAACTAAGTATATGAAGATCCATTTTAGTCAGTTTTATGGAGAATTTACAAATTTAATAATTCAAAAGTGAATAAACAAAAATTAACTTATTTTGAATTAGGTTTGAAATACGACTCAGAAGTGGAAATTCCTTACACAGCTATTTCTTACCAATTTCATCTTTTTAGTCAACGTAACAACAAAACATTTCTACTGGTCATATAACTATAATTTACATGTGGTTTTAAAAGTTTAATCAAAGGCTCAGTTTACGGTGTGTGACTAACTGTCGAATGGACTTCCCGTTGTAGATTCCCCAGAGGGAGGGTGGAGCGAGGCTCACTTAAATACCCAAGCCCCTTAGGCTCTTATCGCTTGGTGTCAGGAATAAACAACGAGTCCTCCAAACTAGTCTATCACAACACGCTACAAGTGAATGATTATCTAGGTGCCTTCACAGCTTTTCCTTATAGAAAGGTAGTGAGTGAAGGAAGACACCAAACCATCACCTAGCTTTAAATATGCCTTTGATAAAATGCAAAATATTTTTGTAATTTTTGATAATTTTTTAATTTTTTTGTATTTTTCGAAAAATTTTGGACTAAAACTAAAAACATAATACAAACAAGTACTATTAACTATTCCTCACCCCCAAACCTAAATGAGACATTGTCCCCAATGTCTTAAAAAGTAGAAGAAGAGTTTAGAAGATAGTACCTGGTTAAATGGGTTGCCTCCCAGCTAGCGCTAAATTTTTTGTCTTCAGCCAGACGTGAATGAAATATATCTGTCAAGGTGGTTTCAGCGTCGTTTTGGATGTCCGATTAAAGACATTCCCATGTACGTTGCTTTTGAAGGGTCTCTTCCAACGGTAAGGTGGTAAAAAGAATTTTGTCCCATTCAGTGCTCGTGCCACCTTTTTAACTTTTGTTGTTCCAGTGATTCCTGAAAAGAAAGAAAGAAGATCAGGAGGTCTTGTATGGTGCTTGACTTGGAATGGAAGTTCCATTCTGTCAAACTTCTGTTTGATATCTTTGATTTGTACTCCCCAAAACAGCGATGTTTCTCCTGAATGCTCTGGATTTTTAATAAGTTCAGACATTTGCTCTTCTTCTTGCTCCACCTTTTCTTCACACATGAATTTTAAAATTTCCGTATTCAACTCTTCATCTGTCATCTGTGAAATACATGCTTCAAAATTTTCAACCTGAGGATGAAAAGAAATGTCAGATTTTAGGTCTTCATCCTCTGATCTGATTGGCTCAGGTAGATCTTCTTCAAACATTTGTGCAATGGAATCTCCAAGATCTTCATTTTGAGAATACAGAATTTCATCCTCAATTTTTGATGCAGTTGGTACAAATAACTCAGCTTCATCCTCGTCAGAATCTGAATAATAAAAATCAAATTGAGACTTTGTTGGTTTGGGCTCCTGAATTGATATCTCAGATTTTTGATACTTAGTATAAAAATATCGATCCCACGAGGACTTAATTCCTACTATTGTTATTAATTGTTGATACTATTTATTTACAAATATCTAATTGAGGGAGAATGGAATTGATTGCTTGAATGATTTGATTTGTAGATTTGCTAAATAAATAAAAAGATAAAAAGACAAAAGAAAATACTAAGGAAAATAAAAGACTCAAAGATCTAGGGTTGTGAATCTTTCTAATATCAATTAAAAGATGAAGTAGTTAAATCATAGTTGGGTAAATTATTGAATTATTAATCTGGAACACTAAATTATGTAAAATCCTCTTTCGAATGATCATTTACAAATACCTAGTTGTAATCCAATTGAATCATATGTCTATGTCAATTAAATTACCTAGATTCATTAAGGTTAAGTTCCAATTAAGACTACCCCCGCCCGACAGGTATATTCCTATCCTGTAAGGAAATCTATTAAAGGGTTATCTATCCTTAAAGAAGATCGTGGGTTGTTGAGTATAAGGTCTTTAAACTTAAAATCTCTATGTCTAGTTCATTTTAAGTTTTATCTAATCAATTTTATTAGTGATCAGTTAATAAAAAGGCATTAAGGTTATGACTCAACAAATAATTCTTTTAATTATCCAAACTATAATCTAACCCTTTTTTAAATCGGTAATATTAGATTTTATCACAACCCTAGATATTTAACTTAGTTACAACACATAACTAAAGCTGATATAAACTTAAAAGACATAAAATGAAATTGCTGAAAAGTAATAAAAAGAAATGCTAAGGTAAAAGGAATTAACTTCTACTATTCACTATTTAGATATCTCCCATAAAATAATATATAATCGTGTGATATTTTAAACCAACCGTCCATAATGGCGGTATCCTGATTAAGTCAAATTCAAATATACCAGCCATAAGGCGGAACAAAAATATAAACTTAAACCAACCTTCCAGTATGGCGGTATCCTCATTAAGTCAGGTTTAACCAGATTAAATTTAATAACCAACCGTCCGAAAATGGCGGTATCCTTTATTAATTCAGATTTTAAATAGTTTAAATATTATTTTTAAGGGAAATTAATCTAAATAGCAAAAGTAAAAGTATTACCTTATTACCTCAGCATAGAGAAGTTACCCCCTCATAGATGGATAGAATTACTACTACAAAGCGTAAATAAAACTGAATATAAGAAGAAAATAAGAAGAACTCTTTTTTATTTAAGTATTTACATAGGAAGAGGTACATTTGAAACTAAAAATTCGAAATCTATTTATAGGCAAAAAAAATCTAATTTTTTATTATTATTTTTCTGATTTTTATTTTTTTAATTATTTTATTATTTTATTATTATTATTTTTGGATCGCTGAATTTTCGACACGTGGCATGGTGGCTAAAAAAGACGGCTCGTTGAATTTTTGACATGTGGCATGGTGGTGCAATTACCAAAATACCCTCGGTGTCGGGAAGCCCAAAATTACCAAAATACCATTTTCGCCAAATTTCACAGTTTTGCTCCAAATCACCTCCAGAATATCCTGAAACTTTATTTTGGTGTCGGGATGTCCATAATTACCAAAATACCCTTTGTGTCGGGACGCCCAAAAATTACCAAAATACCCTTTTTGCCAAATTTCACAGTTTTGTTCCAAATCACCTCCAGAATGTCCTGAAACTTTATTTATCTACAAAATAACACAAAACACATCAAAATATTCACAAAACTCAAGAAACTATACAAAATATTAAGTTAAATGAGTGGGAAATAGTGATACATTTATCACTCATCAGTACACACTACATCGGGCTTACCCAAGAGCTGTCAGAGATGGGGTAGATAATGCATGCATCTAGCCACTTGATGATCTATTTCTTCACCACTTCTTTCATGATCGAATTCAACCATCGTTGATGCTCCACAGTAGCTTTGTAGTCATCATTCATCAGGATTTTGTGCATGCAAAATGATCGGTTGATGCCTCGTATGTTTGCTATAGTCCAGCCAATAGCTCTTTTATGCTCGCGTAGCACTCTCAGTAACTTATCTTCCTGCACCCAAGTTAGAGACAAAGAAATAATCACAGGTAAATCAGAAGAGTTTTCTAAGTATGCATACCCGAGGTGGCTCGGAAGTGGCTTTAATTCCAACTGTGGTGGTTCTTCAATCGATGGCTTGACTCGATCTTTTGGAAGTTCCAAGCTTTCCACCGGCGGTGTTGGTCTGAATCGGGGAGCTCCATCAGGATAGTTTATGCATTCTCGAATCTCTTCATCTAACTCCTTATCTTACATGTTGGTGATGCATGCTTCTGTTAGTTGATGAGCGGAAAATATATCAATATTTACCGCCCATTTTACCTAATATTTTGTTTAGTTTCTCGGGTTTGGTGAACATTTTGATGTGTTTTGATCTATTTTATAGATAAATAAAGTATTGAGACTTAATGGAATCAACTCGGGGCTAAAACGATGAAATCCGAAGCAAAAAATGGCGAAAACATAAATTTACTATACGTGTCACGAAGTGCAGTCCTAAATTCCAATTTTGTGCAAGTTTGGTATTTTGGCCATAACGTTTTCATCCGATATCCGATTGAGCTAATTCAAGTGCCATATTAAAGAAGACACAAAGATCTTCAACATTGAAGATTTAAATAGTTTCGAATTCTGAAGTTTGGAAGGCTGAAATTGATGAATAATATAGTATATTTTGTGTAATTACTATAGTCATTTTCAAAATATAAAATAAAAAAGTAAAAATTGTCAAACTTCCACCAAACATGCTTGCATGTTTGGTGCCATGTTTGGTGGAGCTATTGTTGGAGAAATTGGTGGAGAAATTGGTGGAAGCCTTTAGATTTTCCTATAAATACTAAGCTTAACTTTGTAAAATTTTCATGCTTTCTTTGGAGGAGTTTCTCCATGAAAATCTAAAGGAAATTGTCTTGTATATTATTTAAGTTTTCTTGTATTATCTTTTTATTTATTTAATAAAATTTTGTGTGTTTTCTTTTACAGCATGAGTAGGTAACCTCATTATACTGGGGTGAAAAGGTGAGACTTTTAATACAATGAATTAGATTAATCTCCCTTATTTTAATTAAAATTTGGATTATTTAGTTACCGCCTATATGGCCGGTTTAGGTGACAACCTTATTTACCGCCTATATGGTCGGTTTTCATTTCAAACGTAGTTTCCGCCTATATGGTCGGTTTAGGTAATAATCTTGTTACCGCCTATATGGTCGGTTGGATTTAATTGAGACAAATAAAATTACAGCTTTTATGGTCTGGTTAATTAATCAGTAAACATTGAAATATTAAAAGTGGATCATCTAACCCCATCATTTTCTTTTATTGTACTTTTACATTTTTTTATTTCCAGCATTTACTTTATTTAATTTCCAGTATTTACTTAATGTCTTTTATTTTATTTAAGCTTTTTTTAGCCTTAGATATGTGTCGTAGCTAAGCCCGTTATCTAGGGTTGTGATGAATTCCAATATCACCGGTTAATAAGGGGTTGTTTTACGGTTTGGGTAATATAAAGGTTTATTTATTGAGCATTAGTCTTAATGCTTCTTGTTAACTGGACATTAATAAGATTGAACTGGTAAACTTAAAATGAACTTGGAAGAGATATTTTAGGTTTAAGACCTTAGACTTAATAACCCACGATATTCCTTGAAGATAGATAACCCTTTAATAGATTTTCTTACATGATAGGAATATACATCCGGGAGGGGGTAACCATAATTGGAACTTAATCTTAATGAATTCAGGTAACTTGGTTGACATATGAATATGATTAATTGGGTTACACTGGGTATTTGTATCTGACCATCGAAATAGGCTTTTACATATTTTTCGTGTTCCAGGTTAATAAACCAATATATTGCACAAACGTGAAATAACCACTTCATCTTTTAAAAGATATTGGAAGAATTCACAACCCTAGATAGTTTTATAAATTAGAATTTTCCTCAACCTACTTTTGCGCAATTTTATTTACTTGTTTTTAAGTTTAAAGTCACCACCTAGTCAATCAATCAATCTGTTAGATACTAGTAATCATTCGGCCTCATAAAATTAATAGCTAGGTATTAAGTCCTCGTGGGATCGATACTTTTTATACTACTTGAACGATACGTGCGCTTGCGTTATACGCGTGTGATTACGCCGGTCAAGTTTTTTGGCACCGTTGCCGGGGACTTATTTATCTTTCACTATCAGTTTTGAGGTTAGATACATTTACTTATATCTAATTTCTTTTTACTTATTGTTTTTGTTTTCTTGTGTTTCAGGTTCTTAGACACTACATGATACGAACCTGAAGCTTTGAACTCCAACCGCTTGACCCAGAAATTGAAAGAACCATCAGAAAGTTAAGAATAGAAAGACGAGAAGGGCAAAAACAATTGTTAACATGAAACCTGAACCTTTGGAAGTTGCACCACCAATTCCTATTCGAGATAGAACCATTCCGGTGGTTGACGACTTCATTTCCTGTATTGTACTTCCTCCCTTACCAGCAAATACGTGTGACATCAAAACATGCATTCAGATAATTCAGCAGTCAGTTCAGTTTGGGGGGAATGCAACTGAAGATCCTAATGCCCACATCAGCAACTTCCTGGAAGTTTGCGGCACTTTCAATTACAACCGAGGAGCTGAAGAAGCAATGAGACTGCAGGTTTTTCCATATTCCTTGAAAGACATAGCAAAAGCTTGGCTACATTCACTACCAGCAGGTTCCATCACAACTTGGAACACTTTAACCACCAAATTCCTTGCAAAATATTTTCCACCAGCTAGAACAACAAAGTTGAGGAATGACATCACATCCTTTGTGCAACATGACTCAGAATCTCTCTACGAAGCTTGGGAAAGGTACAATGATTTGCTCAGAAAATGCCTTCACCATGAGATTTCAAAATGGCTACAAGTCCAAACCTTCTATAATGGACTTTCTGGATTGATGAGAACCACAATTGATGCTGCTGCTAGAGGAGCTTTGATGGCGAAAGGAGAAGATCAAGCATGAGACTTAATCGAAGAAATGACTAACAACAATTCGTCGTGGCCAACATATAGGAGCATGATTCAAAGAATTGCATGAATTTATGAAGTTGGAGCCAACACAGCAGTGAATACCAGGCTGGATCAGATATGCAAATTTCTGGAAATACTTACCACGCAAGTTGTAAACATCTCTGGATCAACAAGAAGAGACGGTGAACTATGTCAACAATTTCAACAGACAGGGGAACAATTCATATTCCAACACCTACAACCCAGAGTGGAGGAATCATCCCAATTTTTCATGGAGCAACAATTCAGGGCAAAAGAATAATCCACCACCTGGATTCCAACAGCAGAACAAAGGCCATGAGTATGAAAAAGAACCATAAATGAAAGAATGGTTTGCAGAGATGTTCAAAAAGTAAGAAGCAAAATATGATGCTATGTTTCAAGCCTAAACAACATTCAATCAAAGCCAATCTGCTTCCATTAAAGCACTGGAGAATCAAATTGGACAACTGACCAATGCTCAGAGTTACAGACCGCCAGGGAATCTTCCCATCAACACAGAACCAAATCCAAGGAACCGAGGGAAGGAACAATGTCAAGCCATTACTTTGAAAAGCGGTACTGAAATCAGCAAAGATGTTGGAATCAAAGCATCCATTGAAGAAGTTCCAAAAGAAGCAGAGCAACAGATGGAGGAAAAAGAAGCTGAAAATTCATGATTAGCCTAAGGTCCTGACCCTATGCGGAATTACAAACAATAAACAGGACAAGTCCTGATTACTGTAACTATGGAATAGTAACAGACAATTACTAAATCAACCAACAACAATAAAAACCACAATATTAATTCAATGTAAAATATAAATTGCAAAAAATAAAACAATCACACAAAATTCAACACAATAATTTTGGTGACGAAGTGGAAAACTCTTGCGAGTAAAAAACCACTCCGGGTATAGGCTACCACATGAATCCACTATATAGAGAAAAACTTACAGCGATGATCAAGACTTATGGTGGCAACTCCACTGACTCAAGTACCTCAATACTGCAAGAACTCAAGGAAAATCCTCAAGCCCGCGACCCACGGTTTTCTTCAGAACCTCTGAAGTCTCTGAGTAGATTGTATCACCTCTAACGCCGGAACTCCGACTACCAAAACTCCTCCTAAAGAACTCTAAAAGATTATGGATTTTGGGTTAAGTTATGTTGAAGGTTTATCAAAGAAATATTCACACCATCAATGAAGAAGACAATGAGATAAGAAGTCTTCAATGGTGGAATCAAAGAGAGTTGAAAGCTTTTAGAGATTTTGGCTCAAGCAAAATATGTTTCAACTATTGGGGAAGGTGGCTCAATATTTGTTTATATAGGTAGGGCAAAGGAAAATGGTTTTCCTGTGTTATTTTGGCTTAAAAACGTGTCTAAGATAACCTACTTACGCAGGGACGTTCGAACTCACGTCAAACACAACTCAAACGCAAATTTTCTGCCTCGAAAATGTTCGAACGCAATTACGAACGCAACACGAACGCGGTCGCAGACTGGTTTTTAGGTGCAACTTAAAACGCTTGTAACTTTCTCGTCTCTTGGCCAAATCATGAGTTATTTATATGTACGCGATCGTCTTCGAGTCTACTTTCCAATGCAACTGACCTCATATCAATTTGATCTCTAAATATTCTGGAATAATCAAAAGAGTAAACATCGCTCGGATAACTCCATCAGATTTTGTCCAATTGCTCCGAGATCTTCAAGACTCATTACAACTCAATTGAACTTGTTTTGTTACGGACATTGCCAATAAAAATGGAACTACCAATCTCCCCCTTTGGCATTCCGTGACAAAACACTACCTAATACAAAGACTACGGTAATAGACCCAAAAAGAAAAATAGTCAACTGTCAACTATCAAAACAGTGACTTATTACGTAATGACTCGATCTAATACCTAACCAAGTAGTCTTGAAATAATACCACCGCAGCAACATACCTGTTTACCTGAAACATCCACAATCAACAATATACCGTGAAAAGCATTGGGATTATCAAGTATAAAATAAACAGGTATAAAACTCATGTATGTACAAGTAGAATTCCTTCTCCCCCTTAATTTGAACTCCCTCTAAAACAGAGATATCTAAAGGATAATCTACGACTCCCTCCCATATATTAAGGCACTCCCCCTTAATATATTACTCTCCCTTTTTTTGTCACGAAATGACAAAGGTCGAAGGAAACAGGAAAAACAACAAGAGACAAACACATGCAAGAGCATAAACAAACAGGACTTACTCCCCCTCACTAACAGGCTAACTCAGTTAGTAAATAAGTAATCAAATGGGAAGTAAATACTCAGTGATATGCAAAATAAATGATAAACATATACAAGCACACAATGAGATAAACAAAAAATCATGTCAAAACTGACTGAAACAGTATTTCAAGCAGATACAATGATACCCGGTCAGTATTCAGCCGTTTATGACATGAAACAATATGTATTATTTTAAAAGTTGATAAATACAACACTTATGCATATGACATAAACACCAAAGCATATCAAGCACTTGCGTGAAAAATAAAGTGCGCAACAAATCAATGCTTAAGACCTTATTTTATGAGCTGGACACAGCCAAAGAAATCAATCTCTAAATAAACCAAGTCCACAAAAAAAGTGTTCAAACCTAGCGCCACTAGGACCTGAAAATAAGCAACATTGGTTGCATGCTATATTGTTTACCCCATAAATATCATGAGCTCATATTTAACAACTCTTTCGAGTGAAGGGTTTTTGCCCTTATCTTTTGAATTTGGCCACATTAGCTCTTTTGCACTTGAGTCTTTTTAAAAAAAAATAAATATATATATTTCTTTTTACTTTTGCAAAAGGGGATAGCACAAGATCAACTAGTCAAATGTCACACTATTAAGCAAACAAAGCATGGAAGAGATTAGATTGCCATTCCAAAAACTCATACATACGACCAAGCCTTGATAAAATAAAATCGTGTATGTGAGGTGCAAGCACAAGATATACCAAGAGTTTTTATCACACACACATATGCATATAGAGCATCAACAAAAATAACAGCATATCATACATGTATAATCATATATCATACATACCAGGATTACATGCACATGCTATTCATGCTATAACAAGCCATAAAAAAAATATTTTTGGTCTTTTTCAATTTCCTTTTTTTTTTTTGAATTTTTCAGTTTTAAAACACAAAAAGTAAAGACACAACATGACTTGACAATATCCAATGGTACGTGGAGTTGTATCCCGAGTACATATCATACTACCGTCCATTCGAAATCGGCTATGAAATTTATGTCCGGGTTTCCATCCTATATACCAGGGGACATATAACAAAAACAAACACACACCCATATGCAGTGAAAAGAAAACACACGTGCAAACACATAAAACACACGCACACACACATGCAATGGGAAATACAAATGCAACTTCTAGCAAGAGTTACACCGGAGTGTACTATCATTATGCCTGTCAGGATCAAGACATTCAGAAGTATATGGGAAGACATCTTGCTTCCTCACCCAAACTTTTCTATGAACCTCTTCCACTTGAGAATTCCTAGTCAACACAACAAGTTTCTCACTAAGGAATTGAGCTTGTTTGGTTAGTGCAGAAACTTGAAATATTAGATTTGATGAATCAAATCTAGGAGACACACTCTTAGGCCTCTTCTTTTGCTTGTACAACATGAAGCACTTAGGCCTAATGTGTCTTGTTTTGCCACAGTGATGGCACACAGACACAAACCTCGGACGAGAGCGAGGTTTACCCACAACACCTTTAGATCGAGGTTGGGGCACATGACGAGGAACATATGGAGGAATCACATGACAACACTCAACAGACTTCTTACCTAAGTCATGTTTAGGAGGTTTAGGCACTGCTCTAGATGTAGACGCCTTATCACAGTTAGGCTCAAGGTTAATACCTAGCATACGGTCTACCTTATTATTCCCACTAGAAAATGTAGATAACTAGGTTCTAGCATTTTCAAGATCAGTCTCTAAAATTTGGATCCTATCAACTAGGCATTTGTTCATCTCCTCTAGGTCATCAACCATCAAAAGGCTTTGCTCAAATTTGGCTTGAGCTTCATTCTTTTCTAGCTCAACTAGTTTCAGTCTCTTATTGACCTCTAAATTAGTCTTCTTAATAGCTAAACTCTCATTAAACAGTTCAATATAAGCTACCTGAAGACTTTCCTCATCTACAGACTCATCAAGAGAGACCTCTGAATCATCATAATTAACAACAATCTCTCTCTCATCTGACACACTAGCAGTAAAGGCCATATAATTACCTTTAGGAGAATCATCACCTTCAGAATCACTAAGGGATGCTGCCATGACTTTCTTGCCTTTAGCCCTAAGGTATGTGGGACACTCAGATCTAACGTGCCCATATCCTTAATATTCAAGGCATTGGACACCTCAGGATTTATTATCCATATCCTCTATAGACTCTCTCATGCTATGCCTACTCTCTCTAGGCTTATTCTCCATATCCCTATCACTACTATGGCCACTCTTCTTAAGTTTAAGAAATTTATTAATCTTCTTTGTAAACAAGGCCAAATCACGATCCGTGAGGGTATCACAATTTAAGAGTTGACTACGTTCCATAGCTAATGGGTCAAAGATCGAGTTCATGCTCTGATACCAATTGAAAATTCACGATTAGCCTAAGGTTCTGACCCTATGAGGAATTACAAACAATAAACAGGACAAGTCCTGATTACTGTAACTATGGAATAGTAACATGCAATTACCAAATCAACCAACAACAATAAAAACCACAATATTAATTCAATGCAAAATATAAATTGCGGAAAATAAAACAATCACACAAAATTCAACACAATAATTTTGGTGACGAAGTGGAAAACTCTTGCAAGTAAAAAACCACTCCGGGTATAGGCTACCACCCGAATCCACTATATAGAGAAAAACTTACAGCGATGGTCAATACCTATGGTGGCAACTCCACCGACTCAAGTACCTCAATACTGCAAGAACTCAAGGCAACTCCTCAAGCCCGTGACCCAAAGTTTTCTTCAGAACCTCTGAAGTCTCTGAGTAGATTGTATCACCTCTGACGCCGGAACTCTGACTACCAAAACTCCTCCTAAAGAACTCTAAAGGATTATTGATTTTAGGTTAAGTTGTGTTGAAGGTTTATCAAAGAAACATTCACACCATCAATGGAGAAGACAAGGAGATAAGAAGTCTTCAATGGTGGAATCAAAGAGAGTTGAAAGCTTTTAGAGATTTTGGCTTAAGGGAAATATGTTTCAACTATTGGGGAAGGTGGCTCAATGTTTGTTTATATAGGTAGGGCAAAGGAAAAGGGTTTCCTAGTATTATTTTGGCTTAAAAACGTGTCTAAGATAACCTACTTACGCAAGGACGTTCGAACTCACGTCAAACGCAACTCAAACGCAAAGTTTATGCCTCCAAAACGTTCGAACGTAAGTACGAACACAATACGAACGCGGTCGCGGACTGGTTTTCAGGTGCAACTTTAAACGCTTGTAACTTTCTCGTCTCTTGGCTAAATCATGAGTTCTTTATATGTACGCGATCGTCTTCGAGTCTAATTTCCAATGCAACTGACCTCATAAATATTCTGGAATATTCAAAAGAGTAAACATCGCTCGGATAACTCCATCAGATTTTGTCCAATTGCTCCGAGATCTTCAAGACTCATTACAACTCAATTAAACTTGTTTTGTTACGGACATTGCCAATAAAAATGGAACTAACAGAAGCAAAGGAAAAAGATCAAATCACACCACCTCCATATTTTCCACAACGTCTTCAGAAAAACAAACTGGACAAGCAGTTTGCTCATTTATTGGAGGTTTTCAAAAAGCTGCATATCAACATTCCATTTGCAGAAGCCTTGGAAGAAATGCCCAACTATGTCAAATTCATGAAAGTTATTCTTTCACGAAAACAAAGATTGGGAGACTACGAGACAATAGCATTAACAGAAGAATGCAGTGCCATCATTCAGAGGAAACTTCCTCCGAAGTTGAAAGATTCTGGCAGTTTTACTGTACCATGCACCATTGGAGAACATTATATCGGTAAGGCTTTATGTGATTTGGGTGCAAATGTTAACTTAATGTCTTTTTCTATTTACAGGAAACTGCAAATTAGAGAAGAAATGCCTACCTCAGTCTCTCTGCAACTTGCTGATCGAACGCTCGCATTTCTGAGAGGAGTCGTTGAAGATGTGCTGGTCAAAGTCGATAAACTCATTCTCCCAACAGATTTCATTATTCTTGACATGGAAGAAGACAAAGATGTACCTATCATCCTTGGGAGACCATTTTTGGCTACAAGACGAACTGTGATTGATGTACAAAAAAGAGATCTAACCATGAAAGTTCAGGACCAAGAAGTTACCTTCAATGTTTTCAAAGCCATGAAATTCCCTAACGATGAAAAAGAAGAAGAATGTTTCAGAATTGATGTTGTTGATAATATCGTTCAGGATACTGAGCCAAATCCCACAGATACACTTGAAGCTTGCATCACCAACATGACTGACAGCAAGCTAGATGCTGAAATTCTGGAATGTATCAACTATCTTGACAAGCCATTCTGATTCAAATCGACACCGCCAGTGGAAAGTCTGGAACTTCCGAAGAAAGATTGAAACAAGCCTTCAATTGAAGAACCACCACAGTTGGAGCTGAAGTTACTGTCGAGCCATCTCAGGAATGCATTTCTTGGAAACTCTTTTGAATTACCTGTGATTATTTCTTCTTCGCTAACATTGGAGCAGGAAGAAAAGTTACTGAGAGTATTACGGGAACACAAGAAAGCCATTGGCTGGACTATAGCAGACATTCGAGGTATTAGTCCATCATTTTGCATGCACGAGGTTCTGATGAATGATGAGTACAAACCCACAGTGGAGCATCAACGCATACTCAATCCAATCATGAAGGAGGTCGTGAAGAAAGAAATCATCAAATGGTTGGATGCTGGCATCATTTACCCCATCTCAGATAGCACCTGGGTGAGTCCTATGCAGTGTGTACCAGAGAAATGAGGAATTACTGTAGTCACAAATGAAAAGAACGAGCTGATTCTAACAAGAACAGTGACTGGATGGAGAGTATGCATGGACTACCGGAAGATGAACAAAGCAACAAGGAAGAGCCATTTTCCGCTGCCATTCATTGACCAGATGCTGGACAGATTAGCGTGACATGAGTTCTATTGCTTTCAGGATGGATACTCAGGGTACAATCAGATTGCCATCGCCCCAGAAGACCATGAGAAAACCACATTTACATGTCCCTATGGAACTTTTGCTTTCCGCATGATGCCATTTGGATTATGTAATGCTCATGCCACATTTCAGCGTTGCATGATGGCTATCTTCTCAGACATGCTGGAGCAGAGTATGGAGGTTTTCATGGATGAATTCTCTGTGTTTAGAGATTCTTTTGACCACTGCTTGCAAAATCTGGAACATGTGTTACAAAGATGCGAAGATACCAACCTGGTACTCAATTGGGAGAAATGCCACTTCATGGTGCAGGAAGGCATTGTTCTTGGACATCGGATCTCACAAAAGGGAATCGAGGTAGACAAATCAAAGATCGAGACAATTGAAAAATTACCTCCACCAACATCTGTAAAAGGGATTCGGAGCTTTCTTGGACATGCAGGTTTTTACAGGAGATTTATCAAAGACTTTTCCACGATTGCTAAACCTCTGTGCAATCTTCTGGAGAAAGATGTGCCTTTCAACTTCAACAAAGAATGCCATGAAGCTTTTGAGATCCTGAAACAAAAGCTTGTTTATGCTCCCAACATTATAGCACCAGACTGGACCCTTCCATTTGAAGTGATGTGCGATGCTAGTGATTTTACTGTAGGTGCACTTTTGGGACAACGCAAAGTAAAAGTTTTCCACACCATTTACTACTCCAGCAGAACTCTGAATGAAGCTCAAATCAACTACACAACCACTGAAAATGAGTTGCTCGCAGTTGTGTTCGCTTTTGACAAATTTCGATTGGGTCCCAAAGTGGTGGTCTTCACAGATCATTCAGCAATCAAATACATGATCGTGAAGAAAGATGCCAAACCCAGATTGATCCGTTGGATACTTCTTCTGCAAGAATTTGATGTGGAGATTAGAGATAGGAAAGGACAGAAAACCAAGTGGCAGATCACTTATCGAGGCTCGAGAATGGAGAAACATCTGGCAAAGAACTGACAATCAAAGAAACTTTTCCAGATGAACAGCTGTTTGTCATTAAACAACATGAAGTCCCTTGGTATGCTGACTATGTCAACTACATAGTATCATGAAAATGGCCATTGGAATGGACAATTCAGCAACCAAAGAAGTTCTTCAAAGAAGTCAAGCACTATGTCTGCATGAGTCGTACCTGTTCAAAAGTTGTGCTGATCAATTACTGAGACGGTGTATTCCACAGGAGGAGGTCAACAGTGTCTTGCAACACTGTCATTCATCACCATATGGCGGACACTTCAGTGGAAACAAAACTGCAGCCAAAGTCCTACAATCAGGTTTGTTCTGGCCCACTCTTTTTAAAGATGCTTATCTATTTGCTCTTCAATGTGACAGGTGCCAGAGAATGAGAAATATTTCCAGGAGAAATGAATGACCTTTGCAAAACATTCTGGAAGTTGAGATATTTGATGTGTGGGGGATTGATTTTATGGGACACTTTGTTCCATCATTCGGAAACATGTACATACTGGTTGCAGTATACTACGTCTCCAAATAGGTTGAAGCAATTGCACTGCCATCAAATGATTCTAAAGTGGTGATCAAATTCCTTAAAAAGAATATTTTCACTCGCTTCGGAACACCTCAGGCAATCATCAGCGATGATGGCACACATTTCTGCAACAGATACTTTGATGCACTCCTATCCAAATACAGAGTTACTCATAAAGTTGCCACTGCTTACCATCCACAGTCAAATGGGCAAGTTGAAGTTTCAAACAGGGAGATCAAAAGAATCTTGGAAAGAACCGTTGGATCAACAAGGAAGTACTAGTCTGAAAAACTAGATGACGCATTATGGGCCTACCGGACAGCTTACAAGACACCTATTGGTATGTCCTCATATCAAATGGTGTATGGAAAAGCGTGCCATCTGCCAGTTGAACTTGAACACAAGGCGTACTGGGCAATGAAGAAGTTAAATCTTGATCCACAAGCTGCAGGAGAGAAAAGACTTCACTAACTCAATGAATTGGAGGAATTTCGCCTACAGGCTTATGAAAATGCCAAACTATACAAGGAAAAGACCAAGAGATGACATGATAAAAAAATAGTGTGCAGACAATTGGAGCCATGACAGCAGGTGTTGTTATATGATTCACGGCTGAAACTTTTTCCTGGAAAGCTGAAATCAAAGTGGTCAGGTCCATTTGTGATTACTCAGGTGTTACCATACGGAGTTGTTGAGATATACAACCCCAAGTCCAACAACACATTCAAAGTTAACAGCCAGCATGTCAAGCACTATTGGGGAGAATCATTTGAGCGACAAAAAGAAAGTGTCACACTTTCAGATCCAGCATAATGTTCGGGCAATCACGTCTAGCTGACGACGTTAAACTTAGCGCTAGCTGGGAGGCAACCCATGCAATTTGTGTATATATTATGATTTGGTGTGTTTTATTTTATGTGTTAGTTTTTGCAGGTGAAGTCATTTCAAGATGGAAGAAACTCTCGCAAATCTTCACAAGCAATTTCCTTCTCTCCCTCAAAATTCTCTGATAAAAGTCTACAAAACTCGCTTGGAACGAATGAGACTTCTGATGATCAAAGGTATTCCTAATGACATTCGTTGGGTAATCAAAACATGGGTCTGATTAGCAGGTGAGTATTCTGATTCTTATAATTCTTATTTGCCTGGTTTTGGAAGAATCACCTATGCAAAGAAACGTATAGCTAAGCAAATGGGTGTTTGTTACAAATATGCACGCTGGAATTGTAATACTCGTTGTCGTTCTTTAGGAATGGTGTCTGATAATCGCGAAGATAAAATTAAATTCATTAGGGATGGCTTGAGTAAGGAGTCTTTAGATGATATATCTTCGACTCTTGAGACGCATCCCAGTGGATATGTTCATATAGCCATCCGCAAATTACATACATAATTCCAAAAAGAAAGACAACAATTAAGTCTCGGGAATCTGACTCAAAAAAACCATGTTTGCCAATTTATAAGAAAATTGGATGAGAAGCTTGTCCCTGACGCATAGACGTCAATCAAGCTGTAAATTCTTGTAAATATTATATCTCTTTGTCTTTTCCTAATAATTGTGATTTGTTTTGTTATTTTCTTTTATTTTTTCCGACAGGATTCAGACCTTTTTTACCTTTCACGATTTATTTTACTGTTTAACTAATAATTATCATTTGGCAGGTACTGGTGCTATTATTTTTACTCACCCTTTTCAGGTGTTATAAATTCAACTCATCATTGCACTTTTGAAGGCATCCAAAGTAAAACATGGAAGCCACTTCAAGAAGACGAGTTGAAAACATATGTGTGTTATGTGGTACTAGTGTTGGTATTAAACCAGAATACGTAGCGGCATCACAAGAATTGGGTCGAGACTTAGCTGCAAGGAATATGCACTTAGTATATGGCGGTGGCAATCTTGGACTTATGTGGATCGTTTCAAATGCCGTACAGGAAGGAGGCAATCAAGTCTTGGGAATCATCCCAAAACCCTTGGCGGAGGTGAATATTATTGGACCATCAAATGGAGAAGAACTAATTGTGCCAGGTATGCCTGAACGACTGGTAGAAATGATTAACCGTACTGATGCTTTTATTGCTTTGCCAGGTGGATTGGGCACAATGGAGGAAATTTTTACAGTGTTATCTTGGGCGAACTTGAACATACACCAGAAACCGCTTGGACTGTACAACGTTGATGAATTTTATGATTTTCTTTGTGTGTTTCTTGATGATGCCCGTAGAAATGGGTTTGTGTCAAAACCTGTAAAAGAACTTCTCTTCACTGCCAGAACTGCCCCAGATTTAATTGATCAAATCTTAGCTTTTGAACAACAAATCGATCTTATCATTTCAAAGATAAATTGGTCCGAGAACGATCGTGGTAAGAGGCGTCGGATAAATCTGGATCTTAACCTTTAACTTTTCATGTAGAATTTCAGTTAACCAGGTACTATCTTCTAGACTCTTCTTCTACCAAGACATTTGGGACAATGTCTCATTTAGGTTTGATGGAGGGGAATAGTTAATAGTATCTTGTTTTTATTGTGTTATTTTAGTCTAAAATTTTTCGAAAAATACAAAAAAATTGAAAATTTTTACAAAAATCAAAAAAAATATTTTGTTTTTTTGTGTTTTTTAATTTGATTAATCGGGTGAAATTGGTGAGAGATAGCTGTGTAAGGAGTTTCCATTCCTGAGACGTATCTCAACCTATTTCGGAACAAGTTAATTTTTGTTTATTTCCTTTTGAATTATTTAATTTGTGAATTCTCCATAAAATTGACTAAAATGGATCTTCATATGCTCAATTGATAGGTATTATCAACATGCATGGTAACATACGGACATGAGTTGTAAATTGAAAAGTTTGTAATATTCAGTGCTCTAGTTTAATTGGAGGAAGCATCTCAAAAACCAATGGGGTAAAAAAAACATCTGAGATCCGAGTCACTAAGTCCGTAGGGGTGTCTTAACATCTAGTGCCCTAAAACCAACTGGTTTGGGAGTCACTGGCCCAAAGCTCGCTACATGGATCGAAGATATTGCACCAAAAAAAAAACATCTGAGATCTGAGTCATTAAGTCCGTAGGGGTGTCTTAACACCTAGTGCCCTAAAACCAACTGGTGTGGGAGTCACTGGCCCAAAGCTCGCTACATGGATCGAAGATGTTGCAAAAAATACATATATTTGAAGTCTGAATAATTAAGTCTGTAGGGGTGTCTTAACACCTAGTGCCCTAAAGCCAACTGGTTTGGGAGTCACTGGCCCAAAGCTCGCTACATAGATGGAAGATATTGTATATATAAAAAAAATCAGAAAAATCAGAAAAAAATATTCCATTGCTAAAAAAGGTGTGAATTCTGATAAAACTTTAGGACAAAAATATTACTCTCTTTTCAACTACACTTGAGACTATTGTGGGCAAAATGAGTTGATTAATATTTTGTTGGTTGTGTATATAGAGAATGGTAAAAATAATCGGAGAATTTACTTATTCGGTAATTTAAAAAAAAACAATATTGACTTGGATAAGAAGTTTCACATGTTTAGTCACTAATTTTTTTATTCTCTTTTCTCTTGTCTTTTTTCTTTTGTGTGCATTAATTTTACTATCTTTTTACTTTTATAAGACGTTTGTGGGTATCGTCGCTGTAAACCCTCACGAGCTCGTCCACTAGGGACACCTAGGGGTTTAAAGGCTTGTTGCATACGCTAAATGCAACCGTGATTCATACGAAAGTGGCTTAGTTTAATTTTAATTGTTTATTGTATTTTATTTTGTTATTTTTCTCGAGGACTAGTAAAATGTTAGGTTTGGGGTGTGATGAGCGGAAAATATATCAATATTTACCGCCCATTTTACCTAATATTTTGTTTAGTTTCTCGGGTTTGATGAACGTTTTGATGTGTTTTTATGTATTTTATAGATAAATAAAGTATTGGGACTTAATGGAATCAACTCGAGGCTAAAACGATGAAATCCGAAGCAAAAAATGGTGAAAACGGAAATTTACTATACGTGTCACGAAATGCAGTCCTAAATTCCAATTTTGCACAAGTTTGGTATTTTGGCCATAACATTTTCATCCGATATCCGATTGAGCTGATTCAAGTGGCATATTAAAGAAGACACAAAGATCTACAACTTTGAAGATTTAAATAGTTTCGAATTCTGAAGTTTGGAAGGCCGAAATGGATGAATAATATAGTATATTTTGTGTAATTACTATAGTCATTTTCAAAATATAAAATAAAAAAGTAAAAATTGTCAAACTTCCACCAAACATGCTTGCATGTTTGGTACCATGTTTGGAGCAATGTTTAATGCCATGTTTGGTGAGCTATTGGTGGAGCAATTGGTGGAAGCCTTTAGATTTTCCTATAAATATCAAGCTTAACTTTGTAAAATTTTCACGCTTTCTTTGGATGAGTTTCTCCATGAAAATCTAAAGGAAAGTGTCTTGTATATTATTTAAGTTTTCTTGTATTTTCTTTTTATTTATTTAATAAAATTTTGTGTGTTTTCTTTTACAGCATGAGCAGATAACCTCATTCTGTTGGGGTGAAAATGTAAGACTTTTAATATAATAAATTAGATTAATCTCCCTTATTTTAATTAAAATTTGGATTAATTAGTTACCGTCTATATGACCGGTTTAGGTGACAACCTTATTTACCGCCTATATGGTCGGTTTTTCATTTCAGACGTAGTTTCCGCCTATATGGTCGGTTTAGCTAATAACCTTGTTACCGCCTATATGGTCAGTTGGATTTAATTGAGACAAATGAAATTACCGCCTTTATGGTCTGGTTAATTAATCGGTAAACATTGAGAATAAGTGAGATTTCTAATTTTGAAATATTAAAAGTGGATCCTCTAACCCTAGCATTTTCTTTTATTGTACTTTTACATTTTTTTATTTCCGGCATTTACTTTATTTAATTTCCAGTATTTACTTTATGTCTTTTATTTTATTTAAGCTTTTATTAGCCTTAGATATGTGTCGTAGCTAAGCCCGTTATCTGGGGTTGTGATGAATTCCAATATCACCGGTTAATAAGGGGTTGTTTTACGGTTTGGGTAATATAAAGGTTTATTTATTGAGCATTAGTCTTAATGCATCTTGTTAACTGACCATTAATAAGATTGAACTGGTAAACTTAAAATGAACTTGGAAGAGAGATTTTAGGTTTAAGACCTTAGACTTAATAACCCACGATCTTCCTTGAGGATATATAACCCTTTAATAGATTTCCTTACAGGATATGAATATACCTGTCGGGCGGGGGTAACCATAATTGAAACTTAATCTTAATGAATTCAGGTAACTTGGTTGACATATGAATATGATTAATTGGGTTACACTGGGTATTTGTATCTGACCATCGGAAGAGGCTTTTACATATTTTTCGTGTTCCAGGTTAATAAACCAATATATTGCACAAACGTGAAATAACCACTTCATCTTTTAAAAGATATTGGAAGAACTCACAACCCTGGATAGTTTTATAAATTTGAATTTTCCTCAACCTATTTTTACGTAATTTTATTTACTTGTTTTTAAGTTTAAAGTCACCACCCAGTCAATCAATCAATCTGTTAGATACTAGTAATCATTTGCCCTCATAAAATTAATAGCTAGGTATTAAGTCCTCGTGAGATCGATACTTTTTATACTACTTGAACGATATGTGCGCTTGCGTTATACGCGTGTGATTATGCCGTTCATTAGTGTTCCTAGAACATGGCAAGGATCTCTAATCATGATATGTGTGTGAATACTCAAAGAAGTTGCGGAAAAACTTACAATGATCGGATTGATGGAAGTATGAAGTTCAAAACTTTTGATGTTGGTGAAGAGCTCCAAGTCCTTTCTTTGTGTTCCAAACTCTAGGATTGGTTTCCCTAACACATTATTTAACTCATTGATAGTGCTAGCTTGAAGAAAATTTGCAACAAAAATTCTAAGTAGAGAAATGAAGCTCACGACATTGCTAAGAAAATGGAGAGAGAGAGTTTTGTTTTTGTGTTGTGTATTTGATTTTCAAAAAACCAAATTATCATTTACCAAAAATCAAGTTGGTATATGTCATTCCAAATGACAAAGTTTGTTGGATTTTAATTGAGTGAAAAACAAGCAATCTAATGCTTACACTCAACCTTAACCACTTCCATCACTAGTCAAATGTGTGATGTAAGTCAAATGGGTCCCACCACTTGTAAATTCTGAATTTAAGTCGAACAATCCAACACGCAACATCGCTCGGGCCCAGATTCGTTTAATTCTGAATTAACGAATTTTCCATTGTGACATTATTATTAAAGTCGCTTACGAATTAATTCTAAATTAATTTGTTTGCCCGAATTAAAATTCAATTTTAATTCCGTATAGAAATCTAATTTCAATTAATATATCCGATATATTATTTAATCAATCAATTCCAAATTAATCGTTCTCTCTCTACTATTCGAATTTTATCCCAGATAAATTCTTGCTGTAATTAATCCTAGATTAATTTTCTCTCTCTTATAATTAATCATAGATTAATTCTGTTCGAGTCAAACGTCATCGGTGAATCTTTGGGAAGCGACCTGTGAGATTCCTGGATATGTTGGCAGTAAATCCGGTCGTCAGACTATCCGAACTCGTGCGTACCCCGTACCACATTTTTACCGATTTATAAGACATGGTTGGCTTCTAGCAAAGCACCGTGCCTACCCAATTATCCAGAATAATTATTTTAAGGAATACATAATCTTTATCAAGCGTAGTATACTAAGTATTGCTTATTACGATCCAGTATCGGATGTCACATCCTAGGCCTGGGGCTGGAATTGTGTCTACCCCGTACGAAGCATTTATTGGATCTCTAGCAACTAATCTCTTTAATCGGAGAATCATGACCTTGTCATATTATCCCGATAGTTGCAACATATTAGAGTACCGGTTTTGTATCCCTACGTGATCATCATCTCCATATGACTGAAGTGACACTTCAATCTTGACATCATACCCAATGCACTATGATTCTCAATAAACCTAGAAGAGGCGTACACAGAACCTGTTAAAGGCCCGGACAACCAAAACCAAAACGTACTGATTGTCGCAAGTATTAGCGATGCAAGTCTCAGGTTAAGACCAAATACACCTACCCTGATTTGGATTTCCAAGGACAAATAGTCATACTACCAAATGGATTTCGGGGGGTCTATCCAGAGCGAAGCTGTTTCCGTACCATCGGCAAAAAGATCCTCCTATTACACTTGCATGAGTATCCAATACCCAAATATATGAGAACTATACCGTTACGCTTCCATAACGCGCACACGTGCAATACTAGTCTATTCCGTATTATCGATGTCCAGTCTCGATAATACTACGACTATTGATATTTAATGATTAAACCTTACGTGGATTGATACTGTCTCATATCTTATTAATCCGGAACTAATCATAAGGACTTTTATCATTTTTATATTCAAGTAATCTAATTACAAAATGATAAAATAGCAATTTCCTTTGTCACATAGTTAATTTGTACAAAAACCACAATGTCTTTTACAAATAGTGATGCTATGGGTCATAATTGTCAAACAATCTCCCACTTGGCCTATAGCCAATCACTCAAGCATCTAACACCTGAACTATGTACATGTCGCTCAAACTTTTGCTGAGAAATAGCTTTCGTCAGCGGATCTGCAATGTTGTCATCTGATGCGACCTTCTCGATCCTCACATTATCATGATGTATGATCTCACGAATCAGATGGAAACGTCGAAGTATATGCTTGGATCGTTGATGAGACCGCGGTTCCTTAGCCTGCGCTATAGCCCCGTTATTGTCACAATACAAAAGAACGGGCTCAGCTGCTAACGGAGCTACTTCTAATCCAATTAGGAATTTACGGATCCAAACTGCCTCTTTTGCTACCTCAGCTGCAGCGATATATTCCGCTTCCGTTGTTGAATCGGCAACAGTCTCTTGCTTGGAAGATTTCCAGCTCACTGCTCCGTTGTTCAAATAAAATATGTACCCGGATTGTGACTGACAGTCGTCTTTATCGGTTTGGAAACTTACATCGGTAAACCCAGTTACCTCAAGTTCTCCATCTCCATAGATTAAGAAAGCATCATTAGTTCATCTAAGATACTTAAGGATGTTCTTAACCGCAACCAGTGACCATCACCTGGATTGGCTTGATAGCGACTACACATGCTCAAAGCATACGAGACATCAGGTCGCGTACATATCATGGCACACATGATCGATCCGACTGCAGAAGCGAACAGAATCTGACTCATAATGTCTCTCTCATCTTGAGTTTTAGGACACATGTCCTTAGATAGAGAGACACAATGTGACACTGTCAATAGTCCCATCTTAGACTGATCCATGTTTAATCTCTTCAACACTTTATCGATATACGAGCTCTGGGAGAGTCCAAGCATATTTCTAGATCTATCCCGGTAGATTCTTATTCCCAGAATAAAGGCTACTTCTCCCAGATCTTTCATGGAGAATTTTAATGAAAGCCAAGCTTTCACCAATTGTAGCATGGGAATGTCATTGCCAAGAAGCAATACATCATCTACGTAAAGGACAATGAATGTCAGTGCGCTCTCACTAACCTTCTTATATACACAATGATCATCTTTGTTTTGAACGAAATCATATTCTTTTATGATCTCATCAAAACATTGGTTCCAAGAACCTGATACTTGCTTCAATCCATAAATGGATCAATTTAACTTGCAAACCTTGTTTGCATGTTTTGGTACGACAAAACCGTCAGGCCGTTGCATATAAACATCCTCCAAAAGGTTTCCGTTAATGAAAGCGATTTTGACATCCATTTGTCATATTTCATAATCGAAATAAGCAACAATAGCAAGCATTATCTCAATGGATTTAACCATGGCAACATGTGAAAAAGTTTCGTCATAATCGACACCATGTCGTTGACGATACCCTTTCAATATCCAAACTTGGTTGGTATACATGGAATCCATTTCAGACTTCATGGCTTATTGCATAAAGCAGAGTCGATATCTTGTATCGCTTCCTCATACGTAGCCGGCTCGTTATCCTCAATAAGATTAATATCTACGTGAGGTGAGATCAGAAACCGATACCTCTCAGGTTGTTTTCCAACCCTCTCCGATCTACCCGGTTCTTGTGTATTAGAAGATTGTGGTACAGTTTCATCCCTGATGAACTGTTCGTGTTCCGTTAAGGAATCGATGCCAGGAATAGTATCACTACGATTTTCATCGAGTTCTACTTTCCTCCCACTTACCACTGTATTTAGGAATTCCTTTTCGAGGAAAACCGCATGTAGAGCAACAAATACCTTGTTCTCTTATGGGTTGTAGAAGTAATATCCTTTGGTTTCCCTAGGATAACCTACAAATAGGCACTTATTGGCCGACGTAAACACACACGTATAACGCAAGCGCACGTATCGTTCAAGTAGTATAAAAATATCGATCCCACGAGGACTTAATTCCTACTGTTGTTATTAATTGTTGAATCTATTTATTTACAAATATCTAATTAAATGGAGAAGAGAGAGATTGTTTGTTTGTTTGGTTGAATGTGGCTTTGCTAAATAAATAAATAAATAAAAAGACAAAAGAAAATACTAAGGAAAATACAAAAGACACAAAGATCTAGGGTTGTGATTTCTTCCAATATCATTTTAAAAATGAAGTGATTAATTTATAGTTGGGTAATATATTGATTTATTAACCTGTAACACTAATTTATGTAAAAGCATCTTCCGATGGTCAATTACAAATACTTAGTATAATCCAATTGAACCATATGTCTATGTCAACCAAATTACCTAGATTCATTATGATTAAGTCCAATTATTGCTACCCCCGCCCAACAGGTATATTCCTATCCTGTAAGGAAATCTATTAAAGGGTTATCTATCCTCAAGGAAGATCGTGAGCTATTGAGTCTAAGGTAAACTTAAAATCCCTATGTCTAGTTCATTTTAAGTTTACCTAATCAATTTTATTAATGGCCAATTAATAAAAAGCATTAAGATTAAAACTCAATAAATAAATCTTTATAATACCCAAACTATAATCTAACCCTTATAAACTGGTGATATTGAAAATCATCACAACCTTAGAAAACTAACACATAACTAGGACTAGTAAAAACATAAAATTAAAAGACATAAAGTAAAAATGCTGAAAAGTAAATTACAATAAAATGCTAAGGTAAAAGGAATTACTTTTACTACTACTAATTTAGATATCTCCCATAAAATAATATATAAACTTGTGATAATATTTTACCAACCGACCAATCTGGCGGTATCCTGATTAAGTCAAATTAAGTCCAACCAGCCATATAGGTGGTAATATTTGTCCATAATCCAGCCATAAAGGCGGTACCAAAATAAATTTACCAACCGACCAATCTGGCGGTATCCTTGATTAATCAGGTTCAAACCAACAGAAAATAAACTTACCAACCGACCAATATATCGGTTTCCTTGATTAGTCAGGTTTAAACCAGATTAAATTGAATTGTCAACCGACCAATATAGCGGTATCCTTTATTAATCAGTATTTTAAATAGTAAATATATTATTTTTAAGGGAGATTAATCTAAATAGTAACAGTAAAAGAATTACCTTTCACCCTAGCTGGGGAAATTATTTCCTCATGAATAGTAAAAACTGTAAAAAGTAAAATTAAATTACTATTATTACAAAACGTAATTAAAATTAATTACATACTAAAAACTAAAAATAAAAATAAAATTAAAATAAACTTAGAGAGAGAAACTCTCTCTTCATCAAAGAGATGAGAGAGAGAAAGGCACACTGAATTATGAAATTTCGAGCTGAATTTATAGAAAAATTTGGTTCCAGCGTCGCGACGCTGGAACAGTTGGTGTGGCTCACTGAGGAGGCGACACGTGGCGAGGCGGCTGACTGTTGACGAGACACGTGGCAAGGCGGCTAAGACTCAATTATTGTGATGACGTCATTGATGACATCATGATGACGTGGCGCTGACGTGGCGATGACGCGGCGTTGCAATTGTCGGCACAATAGGATTGCAACACGTGGCGACACGTGTCATGCTATGATTGACCGATGCTGACGTGGCAAGTTGACTTGGTTGACCTTGTGACGTGGCTGATGACGTGGCGTGACACATGGCGAAGTTGACTCTTTGACTGCTGACATGGCTAATGACGAGGCGACACGTGTCAATTCTGAGTGTCGGCAGCATATTATGATGACACGTGGCACGGCGCACGTTAACAGATTGGATGTGATGGTGACACGTGTCACGGCACACGTTAGCAAAGTCAAACTTCTCAAATTCTGATCCGTTGACCCGGCGCACGTTAGCAGATTCGGCGCATGTTGGGCGTCGCGACGCTGAAGGTCTTGGCGTCGCGACGCGAAAAAGACTAAAATATCCATGTCGACCCATTTTTGTCTGGTTTTGCCCCAAATTGCCTCCAATGTTATCCAAACTTTATTTATCTGCAAAATAACAACAAAACACATCAAAACGTTCATAAATCTCGAGAAACAATACAAAACATTAGGTCAAATGAGTGAGAAATAGTGATATAAATACCACTCATCACTTATCCGATTTGGGTTCTAGTTTGGTACCATCCAAATGTTTAATGTATGCCCAGCATCCGCAAATTTTCAGGAATGTGAAACCCGGTTTCTTTCCTGTCCATATTTCATATGGAGTCTGTTGAACACACTTTGATGGAACCTTATTCAAAATAAGTATTGCATTGTTCAATGCATATCCCCAGAAGGAAATTGGTAGCTCATTGCGACTCATCATAGACCTTACCATGTCCAACAAAGTTCGATTTCTCCGTTCGAACACACCGTTTAATTGAGGTGTTCCGGAAGGAGTCCACTGTGAAGGAATACCATACTCTTTCAAGTAATCAAGAAACTCATTGCTTAAGTATTCTCCACCACGGTCCGAGCGTAATATTTTAATACTTTTGCCGGTCTGTTTTTCTACTTCGTGTCGAAACTCTTTGAATTTCTCAAAGGTTTCCGACTTTTGTCTCATAAGATACACATAACTATAACGCGATGCATCATCCGTAAAGGTTACGGAGTATTCATATCCACCTCTAGCCTGGCTAGACATGGGCCAACATACGTCAATATGAACGAGGGCTAACAGTTCGGTGGCACGTGCACCTTTACCGCTAAAAGATGTTTTATGCATTTTGCCTAATAAACAAGATTCGCATACGTCATATGAATTTGGATCAAATCCGTCCAAGTACCCACTATTCGAAAGTGTGGATATACGAGTATTGTTAATGTGTCCTAAACGATAATGCCACATATAAGTTTCATCCTTGTTACTTAATTTAAGCCTTTTGTTTGACATGTTATATGTTTGAGATTGATTTATATTCAAAATATAAAAACCATTATTAACATCAGCACTACATATCTCAAAATCATTTTTATAAACAAAACACCTGGTGTTTCTGAATACAAAAGTATAACCCACATTGGTGTAGGCATTGCATTTTCGCATGTGAAACCCGATGAGGAGTCTTATTTGGAGACAACTACCTTTTGAGTCACGGATGCCGCGGGAAACGGATATCGGAAGGGGAAATTCAGAATAAGCAAGCTCACTGTCTTCGTTGGTGCTGCGTTCGTTACTTCGTTCGAACGGGAAACAGATTGCGGGCATTCGTGTAGCGTTCGAGGGAGCGTTCGAACGGTGTCGGTAATTCTGGTTTTGCTGCTAGCCTCACACCCAGCCCATTTAGCTCCCCAAAGCCCATAAAACACATCCCAAATTAAATAATTAAATATTAAACATTAAAATAAAACATTTAAATCATTTACCAATTAAAATAAACAATTACCAACTTAAACTAAAATCATGCCTAAATTAAACAAATCACATACTAAATTAAAATCAATCATAACCAATTAAAGCCAATCACATATTTGACTTCCTAATCTAATAAGATATTCACCAATATAAAATATTTGTATTCCTAAACCAACACAAATTAAATATTACAACTTCTTAAAATAAAATATCTTGTCCCCCCTCAATCTTGTGTATACCTTTCTCATCTCTCCTAATTTGGAAACAAGATCCATTCCCTTGTAAACCCTAGCCATTCTCTATATAAACAACCCCTAACCAAGGCCATTCCTCTCCTTCACACACACAATTCACACCCAAGCTCTCTCGAAATCTCTCTAGACTCTCTCTACACACCCAAAACAGACAAAAAGAGAAAACACTTCATACACACACGAAAAGAGAACAAAAGAACCTCAACCATCCCCTCCATAGCCAAATCTACCACAAGTAACTACCCTAATCACCACCGAAACTACAAGCACCAAAACAACCCCTAATCACCACCGAAAATCAGCCCCTCTAAACCTCCATATATCACCGAAAACCACACAAACACAGCAGCCCAAATCCTTAAAAACAGTAACTTAGAAAACTACATAGATAACCTTAAAAATAATCACTTTTAATTGCACTAAGAACCCACACAACTTGGAATAGTTCTTTGAAAACATTGAAACAGGTAGCCCGTGCAGTGAGCAGCAAAACAGGAGCCGAATAGGAGCAGAACGGAGTTCGAACAATAAGCAAAGCAGCGAAGCAGTGAGCTAGGACGTTGAACCAGGGACCAGAAAAGTTGCGGAGCTTTACCCCCCTTTCGATCTTCGTGGAACGTGAGTCCGAGAGACGGCTTAAAAGGTTAGACCTGAGGGTATCTTTCACACTTGTTTTCCTTTTTCGCATTAGTTATTAAGTATTTCTTGTATGATTGTAATGTTGAAATGTGTGTTGTGATTTTTGAGTATGTAAATATGCATGAATTATGAGATGTAATATGTCGTGGGCATTAGATGAATGAGAGATGTGTCAACTCTCGCGTATATCGGATGGAAACCGGACATAAATTTCATAGCCGATTCCGAATGGACGGTAATATGATCTGCACTCGGGCCACAACTCCACGTACCGCTTGAGTAAACGGCACCATCTCTCTTTCGTTGTGTTGCTTTTTGTTTATTTAGTTTTCTCTTGAATTCAATATATTGTTTATTTTGTATGATTCAACCAAGCGCATGGGCTTAGTGAGCTAGTCCAAAGGTCCTCCATTTGTGAGACAAAGAGCCGAAAAGGCCACCTTCGTGACACTACTTCGCCGCGCCGGTTGATGTATGTTCGGTTGACGCAAGATACGTTCAATCGAGCATACTTAGTTTGATATTATATCTTTATTTTTGTATGTATAAGTCAATCGAGCGCATGGGCTTAGTAAGTGTGTTGTGAGATCCCCTATGGGGAGGGGCTAAAAGCCCTTTACCATGATGCTTTGCCGCGCCGGTGACGTGTGTTCGGATGGATGTAAGATGCGTTCAATCGGGCATGCTTGGTTGATATGATTGGTTCTATTCTTGCATGTGTGATATGACGCGCATGGGCTTAGCATGTTGGTCTAAAGGTCATCTCTTTGAGAGATCAAGAGCCCCAAAAGGTCACCTTTATGGCAGTGTTTCGCCGCGCCCCCTTTACTTTCTGTTTATGTATTGCATCAGGTCCTGTGTCTTACAGTCTGGCGACTCCACTGGGGATGTAAAGTTGGCCCCGAAATATTGTCTTGTAATGAGTGGATTTATGTCTTAATTGGCCATGTCTATAGTGGATAAGTGAGGGTTTAATCAAGGGCACTTCGAGGTTAGGTAATGGTTTGGTGTCTTCCTTCACTCACTACCTTTCTAGAAGGAAAAGCTGTGAGGACACCTATATGGCCATCTACTCGTAGCCTTTGTGATGGACTAATTTGGAGGACTCGTTGTTTATTCCTGACAACAAGCGATAAGAGCCTAAGAGGCTTGGGTATTTAAGTGAGCCTCGCTCCACCTTCCCTCTGGGGGATCTACAACGGGAAATCCATTTGACAGTCCGTCACACACCATAGCTTATTGGCACGTACCTTAGTGTATAAAAAGGGATATGCTCACTTGGTCGCTTGAACCCTTGAGTGGGGAGACCTAGTTGTGGGCTATTCTTCGCCAGTGAGAGCCTTTGTCCATACTCTTGCAAATCCACCCATAGACTGGTTTATATAGTTAAAGTAGCAATTATTTCCTTGAGTATGTGCTTGTGGACCATCCTCATTTGGATGCAGTTGGACTATTGTCAGAAATGCGGGCTTGCTGGGCCATTTAAACTGGGGCAAGTTCGTACTGTATGACTATTAGGCCCAAGGCTTCTGAAATGTTGATGGGCCATTATGTAAAAATTATTATGATATGTTTGCATTCTATGCTTATGTTTGGGAACGTCACCGTTTGGATCCATTTGGACCATTTGTCATGGGATATGGGCTTGTTGGGCCATTTAAACTGGGACAAGAACGTATTTCATGACTATTGGGCCAAAAGCTTCTAAGTGATTGATGGGCCACCTTGAGTGCTTGTCTTCGGAATATTATCATTTGGATTTAGTTGGGCTCTTTGCCGTAAGACGTGAACTTGTTGTGCCATTTAAACTGGGACGGGTTCACCCTTATGACAGTTGTCCCAAAAGTTTCTAAAATGATAATAGGCCGATTTGTTTGATAATTTTATTTGATTTAATGTTATATATTTCTTATGCATATCATGCATACATATACCCTGTTAACATCCTCTGTGTCTTAAAAGACACCATAGATACCGTTTGGGTTAGAGAAGGAACCAGGCTCACTAAAAGAACAAGTATGAGTGAATCCGATAATGAAGTGTCCCGTATGGATCAGTTAGAGGATGGTCTCGCCAAGATCACTGAACAGTTGCAGGCTTTGACTACTGCTATGGCTGGTTTAGCTGGGTCTCGTGCCGGGGTTAATTCTGGGGATGTGAGGCAAGAGGAATCTCCGAACAGATTGGGGGATGATATCCCCGCTTTTGATGATGATATGGCAGAGTATGCAGCAGGCAGAGTATCTGGGTCTCAGACAGAGCTACAGAAACTTCGGGATCAGGTTGAGTCGGTTACCCGCAAGATGAGGGGTAAGAATGAGGATCTGCTGGACTATGACACATTGACTTTTGAGGAACAGTTGCCAGCACAGTTCAAGATGCTAGATATGGCTAAGTTCAACGGGAACGGGGATCCGAGGGTGCATCTCTGACAGTTTGTATCAGTTATGAGTTCAGTTGGCTTGTCTCAGCGCCAGGTGCAGAAAATGTTTGGAATGTCACTTGAAGAGCTCCCCGTGGTATGGTACCACAGTTTGGAGAAGAAGGTGAAGGAATTGGAGGGAGTTAGCTGATGCCTTCCTGAAGCAGTATGTCACTGACTTGGAGATTGATTTGTCACTCCGTGATCTGGAGAATGTTAAGCAGAAAGCGGAGGAGAGTTTTAAGGAGTATGTGGACTGGTGGAGGGGTCAGTTATTGAAAATGCAGACTAGGCCTTCGGAGAAGGATCAGATCAAGATGATCATCAAGGGCACCAAGCCCTCCATTTATGGCAAGTTGAGGAGGATGACCTCCATGATTGCAGACTTTCGGCAGTTGAGGGAAACTGTCATGGATATTGAGGAAGAAGAGGCCGAGAATAGAAAATTCTGTAGTCTGAGCAGAAGGCCTATTAGGGGAACATCGGGAACAAAGCCCGTTTCTGCTGAAGTTGCTGCTATCCGGAACAGGCATTTTTCCAACTTGGGAAGGCCCCTGTCTAAGGTGCTAGAGAAGTTGAAGAGGCAAGGGCTTTTGAAACCCTTGGATACCAAACCATTACCCAACCCCTACCACCACATTATAACCTAAACCTTTATTGCCACTTCCACCAACAAAAAGGCCATGACACCGACAACTGCGCCCGACTTCGCCATGAAGTCCAAGACCTAATAGACTCCAAGAAAATACCCAACCCAGAAACAGAACAGAACAGCCCGATACACACAGAAACCCCCTACCCAACTACCGTGCCGTACCACCACCAGCCTATATGATCAATTCTGGCCTTCCAGAAGACCTTGTCCTAAAATCCTTTCACCCTCAAGCCTTTTGCCTGGGAATCTGGGATAGCACTAGTGAGGATGAGTTTGAGCAGAAGAAGACTTTTGGCTTGATTTCTCTAGCAGTTGAGGAGGAAGTAAGGGGAATGACACGTAGCGATCGTTTTTATATAATGATATGGCGGAAAAGGGTAAGGAAGCTTTGACAGATGGTAGAGAAGTGGTTGAGGCTGCAGAAAATACTGAAGGGGATATAGTGCTGAGGCAATTGAGGAAGACTAGAGCACAAGTCAGTATCTGGGAACTATTATGTGCATCTCGGGAGCATAGACAGGCTATGGTTAGGCCTTGAGCAAGATTGTGGTACCGGAGGATGCCAACCCCGCAATGTTTGTTGGTCAGTCAGGATGAAGGGTCGTTCCTGTTCAGAAGGATTGAGATATCTTTCTCTGGGATGATCTCCCGCCGGAGGGGAGGAATCATAATAGGCCTCTATTTATCAGGGCCGAAGTGAGGGGCAAGAAAACTTCATGTGTGATGGTGGATGACGGTTCGTCCATCAATGTGTGCCCATTGAAAATTCTGGCAAGATTGGGTATGAAAGCAACAGACTTGGACCCCTCCAGTATGACTATTAAGCTTATGATGATAGTAAGCGGGGAGTTGAGGGTACCTTTGTGGCTATGGTCAAGGTAGGGCCGATTGAAGATGAGGTTGAGTTCACAGTGCTGGACATCCCAGCCACTTTTGCCTTATTGCTGGGAAGGCCTTGGTTTCACAAGCTTGGGGGCGTGCCTTCCACTTTGCATCAGATGATCAGATTCCCGTATGAGGGAGAGATTGTTACCATCCGGGCTGAGTTAGATAATGCCGTGGCTGCCTTGGAGATACTACCTTTCACAAGGTTCCAGGTATCAGCCACTTTTGAGGAGTGGGTGGATCCTAGGGTGGCTAGGATTATGGAGAAGATGAAGTTTGAGCCGGGTAAAGGTTCAAAGTTGCCGGATTTCAGAGGACAGACTACTCGGAAGGGTTTGGGGTACAAATCTGACGAAGAAAAGCCGAAGGTCAAGAAAAAGGCCTGAAACTGATGGAGTGCTTTGTGAAAGCTTCAGGGTATCAAGGAGAGCCTGAACCTGTGAAAGTCAATGGGATTGTGGTGCCTGGGTTTGAGATCTTCCAGGATTTGTTGGGTGAGAAACCATTGACTGGAAAAGCTGTGGAAACAGAGATTTGGGAGGAGGAATTGATGAAGTTGGAGAGCCTGACTCTGAAAGAAGATGAGAAACCTGAAGAAGACCTGATTGCAGAGGAAGAAGTGTCTATGGATGATGAAGACATTTACCTTCCTGACTTATTTGAATGTACTTCCGCATTATCCAATAATAAAGACATTTCTTTTGCTTACTTGCCTGAGTCATTTCCATTCACTCTGCATGAATCAAGCATATTTGACATCAGTTCAGCCCGAACTATTGCATTTAACTTGGGCACACTTGAGAACCCCAAAGAAATTTTGATTGCAAGTGAAGTAACCTCCGAAGAGAGGGAGAAACTAGAACAAGTGTTGGTCAGATATGCCAAAGTGTTTGCTTGGTCTTATGAGGACATGCCTGGGGTAGACAGAAACATTGCCCAGCACACAATACCGACTTATCCGAATATGAGGCCAGTAAAGCAGAAACTTCGACGGATGAGACCAAAATGGGCTGAGAAAGTCAGAGAGGAAGTTAAGAAGCAGATAGATGTGGGGTTCCTGGAAGTGGTAAAATATCCCGAATGGTTGGCTAACATAGTGCCGGTACCGAAGAAAGATGGAAGGTCAGAATGTGTGTAGACTACAGAGATCTCAATAAAGCTTGTCCGAAAGATAATTTCCCTTTGCCGCATATAGATGTTCTGGTTGACAGTGCGGCTTTGTCTGCTATGTATTCATTTGCGGATGGATTTTCAGGGTACAATCAGGTTCTCATGGCTGAGGAGGATAAACACAAGACTGCATTTGTTACCGAGTGGGGTACCTATTGTTACAAGGTAGTGCCGTTTGGGCTTAAGAATGCAGGAGCTACTTATCAGCGGATGGCCACTACACTATTCCATGACTTGATGCACAAAGAGATTGAGTGTATGTGGATGACATGATGGTGAAATCAGAACGAGATTGGGCATATTGAGGCATTGGAAAGGTTCCTTCAGAGAGTTGACAGATATAACCTGCGGCTTAATCCCAAGAAATGTGTGTTGGGGTGACGTCAGAGAAATTGCTTGGTCATACAGTGGGAATGGGCGGAATAGAGGTAGACTCCGAGAAGATCAAGGCAATCACAGAAATGCCTGCACCGAAGACAGAAAAGGAAGTCAGGGCATTCTTGGGGAAGATTCAGTACATCAGTCGGTTTATTGCCAAGTTGACAGCGGTATGTGAGCCTATCTTCAAACTGTTGAGAAAAGATCAGCCAGTGAGATGGAATGAACAGTGTCAGACCGCCTTCGATAGAATCAGAGAATACTTGGTGAAGCCACCCGTATTGAAACCTCCGAGGCCGGGTAAACCTTTGATATTGTACTTGGCTATAGAATCAGAAGCATTGGGGGGTATGATGGTACAGGCAGATGAGACAGGGGTAGAACATGCAGTTTATTATCTGAGTAAGAAGCTGCTTCCGTATGAGGCTCGGTATCAGGAAGTTGAGAAGATCTGTCTTGCAGTGGTATGGGCTTCCAGAAAGTTGCGACATTACTTCCAGTCTTACAAGATCCAGGTGGTGGCAAAGGAGAATCCTCTGAAATATCTTCATTCAGTGCCTTCACTAGTGGGAAAACTGGGCCGATGGTTGGTATTGTTGACAGAGTTTGACATTGAGTATATCACCTCCAAAGTGATCAAGGGACGAGCAGTAGCGGAGTTTCTAGCATTGCAACCTGTTGAGGGGGATCAGTATAAGTTTGAGTTTCCAGATGAAGAGATTCAGGCAATAACAGTTCAGAGATGGAAGATGTATTTTGACGGAGCAGTGAATTACAAGGGAGCCGGAATTGGGATCGTGATAGTAACCCCCGAGGGAGAGACTTTGCCTTTGGCTAAGAGGTTGACATTCAGAGTGACTAACAACATGGCCGAGTATGAAGCATGTGCTTTTGGCTTGACAGCATTGATAGCCTTGAAGGCCGGGAGTGTGGAAATCTACGGAGATTCTATGTTAGTAGTCCAGCAGATGCGAGGAGAATGGGAATTGAAGGAAGAACGGTTGAAGCCTTATCTTTTTCACCTCAGAAAATTGGCACAGGGTATCCCCGAGTGTAAGTTTCAGCACCTACCGAGGGAAGAGAATCAGATGGCAGACGCATTGGCTACACTAGCAGCAACTTGGGAAAATCCAGAGAAGTTAGTGATGAGACCGTTGATACTGACAACAGCAAGTAAACCTGCTTATGAGATAGAGAGAATTCTGGGAGTTGAGGTTGATGACGGTAAACCTTGGTATTATGACATTGAGAGGTATCTGGAACATGGTGAATTCCCGGAGGGGGCAGGCAGAAAAGACAGAATAGCCATTCAGAAGTTGGCTTCCCAGTATGTGACTTTGAGAGGGGAACTATACAAAAGGCAAGCAAACGGTATTCAGTTGAAATGTTTGAGGAAAGAAGAAGCTCAGAAAATGATGGAAGAGGTACATGCCGGGGTATGTGGTCCGCACATGAATGGGCTGAACTTGTCCCGCAAGATAGTGAGACAGGGGTTTTATTGGTCAACCATGGAGACAGACTGCGCGAAGATGGTAAAGCACTGTCATGACTGTCAAGCACATGGTAATCTGAATCACTTACCGCACACAGAATTGCACGGGCTGTCAGAGCCATGGCCGTTCTCAGCATGGGGGATTGACATGATCGGGGAAATTCGACCGAATGCATCTAATGGGCACCGCTTCATAGTAGTAGCAGTGGATTACTTCTCAAAATGGGTAGAAGCTGAGTCGTTCCGGAACGTTACAGCGAAGCAGATGGCAAAGTTCATAGCTCGGAACCTCATTTGTCGGTATGGTATGCCGCATCATGTAGTGACAGACAACGGGGTCCAGTTTCAAGGAGAGACGAAGGCAATGTTACAGAGGCATGGGATAGGCCACCACAAGTCATCACCGTACAGGCCGCAGGCAAATGGGGCAGTTGAGGCAGCCAACAAGACTATAAAGACAATTTTAGCCAAGATGACAGAAAATTGTAGAGATTGGGCCGAGAAATTACCGTATGCTTTGTGGGGGTACAGAACATCAGTAAGAACGGCAATGGGTGCAACGCCTTACTCCTTGGTCTACGGAATGGAAGCAGTATTGCCAGTAGAAGTAGAAATACAGTCCCTGAGGGTATTGGCAGAGGCAGAATTACCGGAACATGAATGGGCCGCACAGAGATTTGATAAGTTGGTACTGTTGGATGAGAAGAGAACGAAGTCTTTGTATCACATGCAGTTGTATCAGAAGAGACTAGCCCGGGCATTCAACAAGAAAGTATGTCCCACAAAGATCAGAAAGGGTGATTTGGTACTTAAGCAGTCGAGGCCGTCGACGACGGATCCGAGAGGGAAATTCAGGCCTAACTGGGAAGGACCTTACATCGTTCAGAAAGTCCTGGGAAATGGAGCAGTGAAGCTATCAGACTTGGAAGGAAATGAATTCACAGAACCAATCAATGTCGACAGGTTGAAGTTGTACTTTGCTTGAGAAGACTTGGTCGCCAGCGGAAGACCTAACCCAACGGAATAAGAAAACTCATGCACACATGCATACACGTAACCTATATTGCATATTTTTGTGTTTGTTCTGTTTTGTGTAAACAGGTGTTGAAGACGGAAAAGAGCGAGCAGTCAGCCAATCAGAGATAGTAAAGGCACAGCATTTGATATGGGCAGTAATCTGAAGATTGAAGTCCCAATGAATTTAAGTTCCGGGTATGGGTCTCGGAGGGCGAAGCCCATATCGCCTGAGGAGCGAGGTTCCACATTGTACCAGCTTGGGGCGAGGCCCATATCGACTGGGGAGCGAGGCTCCACATCACATCATGTCAGCTTGGGGGCGAAGCCCGTATTGGCTGAGGAGCGAAGCTCCACATCATCATTTTCGGGATGCGTCCCAGGGTCGAGGCCCACATTTTGTCAGCGGTATTGGGATGCGTCCCAGGGTCGAGGCCCCCGTTGTCGGTTGCAGCTATTGGGATGCGTCCCAGGATCGAGGTCCACTGCATCATCATTTTCGGGATGCGTCCCAGGGTCGAGGCCCACTTTTTGTCAGCGGTATTGGGATGCGTCCCAGGGTCGAGGCCCCCGTTGTCGGTTGCAGCTATTGGGATGCGTCCCAGGATCGAGGTCCACTGCATCATCATTTTCGGGATGCGTCCCAGGGTCGAGGCCCACATTCTGTCAGCGGTATTGGGATGCGTCCCAGGGTCGAGGCCCCCGTTGTCGGTTGCAGCTATTGGGATGCGTCCCAGGTTCGAGGCCCACATCATCAGCAGCATCGAGATGCGTCTCAGGATCGAGGTCCACTGCAGTATCAGCTCAGCTCGAGACAGCTAGCTAGCCAGGTAAGTAAAATGCATTGCATAACTTTGATAGGATTGTTCAAAGTCACACACTGCACAAGTCCCATCAAAGTGGGGGCGACTGTAGGCATTGTATTTTCGCATGTGAAACCCGATGAGGAGTCTTATTTGGAGACAACTACCTTTTGAGTCACGGATGCCGCGGGAAACGGATATCGGAAGGGGAAATTCAGAATAAGCAAGCTCACTGTCTTCGTTGGTGCTGCGTTCGTTACTTCGTTCGAACGGGAAACAGATTGCGGGCGTTCGTGTAGCGTTCGAGGGAGCGTTCGAACGGTGTCGGTAATTCTGGTTTTGCTGCTAGCCTCACACCCAGCCCATTTAGCTCCCCAAAGCCCATAAAACACATCCCAAATTAAATAATTAAATATTAAACATTAAAATAAAACATTTAAATCATTTACCAATTAAAATAAACAATTACCAACTTAAACTAAAATCATGCCTAAATTAAACAAATCACATACTAAATTAAAATCAATCATAACCAATTAAAGCCAATCACATATTTGACTTCCTAATCTAATAAGATATTCACCAATATAAAATATTTGTATTCCTAAACCAACACAAATTAAATATTACAACTTCTTAAAATAAAATATCTTGTCCCCCCTCAATCTTGTGTATACCTTTCTCATCTCTCCTAATTTGGAAACAAGATCCCTTCCCTTGTAAACCCTAGCCATTCTCTATATAAACAACCCCTAACCAAGGCCATTCCTCTCCTTCACACAACACAATTCACACCCAAGCTCTCTCGAAATCTCTCTAGACTCTCTCTACACACCCAAAACAGACAAAAAGAGAAAACACTTCATACACACACGAAAAGAGAACAAAAGAACCTCAACCATCCCCTCCATAGCCAAATCTACCACAAGTAACTACCCTAATCACCACCGAAACTACAAGCACCAAAACAACCCCTAATCACCACCGAAAATCAGCCCCTCTAAACCTCCATATATCACCGAAAACCACACAAACACAGCAGCCCAAATCCTTAAAAAACAGTAACTTAGAAAACTACATAGATAACCTTAAAAATAATCACTTTTAATTGCACTAAGAACCCACACAACTTGGAATAGTTCTTTGAAAACATTGAAACAGGTAGCCCGTGCAGTGAGCAGCAAAACAGGAGCCGAATAGGAGCAGAACGGAGTTCGAACAATAAGCAAAGCAGCGAAGCAGTGAGCTAGGACGTTGAACCAGGGACCAGAAAAGTTGCGGAGCTTTACCCCCCTTTCGATCTTCGTGGAACGTGAGTCCGAGAGACGGCTTAAAAGGTTAGACCTGAGGGTATCTTTCACACTTGTTTTCCTTTTTTCGCATTAGTTATTAAGTATTTCTTGTATGATTGTAATGTTGAAATGTGTGTTGTGATTTTTGAGTATGTAAATATGCATGAATTATGAGATGTAATATGTCGTGGGCATTAGATGAATGAGAGATGTGTCAACTCTCGCGGTATATCGGATGGAAACCCGGACATAAATTTCATAGCCGATTCCGAATGGACGGTAATATGATCTGCACTCGGGCCACAACTCCACGTACCGCTTGAGTAAACGGCACCATCTCTCTTTCGTTGTGTTGCTTTTTGTTTATTTAGTTTTCTCTTGAATTCAATATATTGTTTATTTTTGTATGATTCAACCAAGCGCATGGGCTTAGTGAGCTAGTCCAAAGGTCCTCCATTTGTGAGACAAAGAGCCGAAAAGGCCACCTTCGTGACACTACTTCGCCGCGCCGGTTGATGTATGTTCGGTTGGACGCAAGATACGTTCAATCGAGCATACTTAGTTTGATATTATTATCTTTATTTTTGTATGTATAAGTCAATCGAGCGCATGGGCTTAGTAAGTGTGTTGTGAGATCCCCTATGGGGAGGGGCTAAAAGCCCTTTACCATGATGCTTTGCCGCGCCGGTTGACGTGTGTTCGGATTGGATGTAAGATGCGTTCAATCGGGCATGCTTGGTTGATATGATTGGTTCTATTCTTGCATGTGTGATATGACGCGCATGGGCTTAGCATGTTGGTCTAAAGGTCATCTCTTTGAGAGATCAAGAGCCCCAAAAGGTCACCTTTATGGCAGTGTTTCGCCGCGCCCCTTTTACTTTCTGTTTATGTATTGCATCAGGTCCTGTGTCTTACAATTGGGTTAAACAAGATACATATATAATGTTTCTAGTCAAACTAGGTACATAATAGCAGTATGATAAATTAAGTACATGCCCCGAGGGTAGTTCCAAAATGTAGGTCCCAACAGCCAAAACGGCGACTCTAGTCCCATTTCCAACTTGAAGGTCGATCTCTCTTGAAGCCATTCTCCTGCTAATCTGCAGATCATGCATATCAGTACATATATGAGTACCACAACCAGAATCAAAAATCCAATTTTTAAAACTATAAGTAGACATGTTTATTTCAATAACAAACATACTTGAAGCCACTACCTTGCCAGCCTTCATTTCCTTTATGTGCGCCTTGTACTCATGGCAGTCACACTTCCAGTGACCCCGTTTGCCACATTGTAGGCAGACATCTTGGGATTTGTCATTTGTCTTCCCAGAAGACTTTGATGATTTGGCCTTGCCATTTCTCTGCTTCTTCTTCTTCACACCTCGAGTAGCCTTCGGCCAAGCCTTGGCATTCTGAGATGTCGAAGCGAAGTGCGCCTCGCGCTTCTTGCCCTTTAAAAGCTTTTTTTTTCTGCCTCATTCAGCATTGCCATCAACTCTCCAAGAGTCTTCTATTGGTTCATCATATTGTAGTTCATGATGAACCCGCTCTAACTGTCAGGAAGATATTATAAGATCAAATCTATAGAAGTGTCATCCTCAAAGGTTATGCCTAGCTGACCCAGATGTTCGATGTCAGCAATCATCTACGACACATGGTGCTCGACAGATGTACCCTCTGACATTCGAGAGCGAAAGAGCTTCTTTTGTAATTCATACTTCTGCGATCTAAGGTTAGATCGGTGAAGGTCCTTTAATTTCAACATCATTTCGTGGGGATCCAATCCCTTGTTTTGATAACGAAATTGTGGAGTCATTGCAGCAAGCATGACAGATTGAGCAGTTGAGTTGTCATCACTGTGAGTCTTCCAAAGCTAAAGCTCAAGCTCAAGTGGCTGCTCAATTCCGGGCTTAGGCCCGAGAGGTCTCTCTATCGTATAGAGCATCTTCTCAGCCCTCAGGACAATCCTGAGGTTCATATCCCAGTCAGGAAAGTTCGCATCATTAAAGACATTTTCGCTCATGATAATGTCCATAACGTTGATCTTTCCGGCCATCTTGAATTGCAATAGTCTAACTATTCAATCAATGATTTCGGGTACAGTCCAACTGATAAAAGAAAATAATAAAATATTAGTCAAACTAATATAAATATATAACGACGAAAATAATTTGAAAGCACGTATTTGGCAAGTATTTAAACGAAATTTCAAATTCAATATTGGCCTCCCACTATTTTTCGGTGAGCCTCTAACCTTATGTTGAGTACTCGGGAAACCTAGTTTCCTAGTGGGTTAGGATCCCGTTAAATAACACACAACCTTGACTTTGGCCAACGAGCTGTATGAAACTTAACTAGGTAGATCTCTAGGATCAATTGAATCTCATCCAATTTATAGATCCGGTAGATGCACCTCCAAGTCCGAAACATATATCCAATATATGTAAATATATCCAATATATTTCCTAACATTTTCCTCTGAATCAACTAAGCTTTGGCTTTGGCTCAACAAGCTTAATGATTCCAGTTAAGCGGGACCCATTGACAGTTGGAAAGCTTCGTAATCCACGTCGATGAACTAGAAGTGACCTTGACTTTGGCCAACAAGTCACAACCGCCCAAGACATGCGATATAGAACAAAGCTTTCGTGGTTCAAACACATCCGCGATAAACATTGATCTTGACTTTGGCCAACAAACCAATGCCAATCTTGGATCTTGAGAGAGAACCGCTCAATGGAAGGAAAACGCTTAATATTGTATTGAGGGTTTTTCGTGTAAATTGGCAACCAATTTATTATCTTTCATTAGGTCTCATCATACACCTTTAAGCATTCATTCTAAAAGCATATTAAGGCACAGAATAAATAATAATGATATGCGGATGAATATTTAACAAATTGTTCCGAGAACAAATCTCTCAATTTCCTCTCTCCCGCTAGCACTATTCTAACTTCTACCCAATTACATAATACAATATAGAAACCTCATTAACATTGAGGGGAATTGGTGAGAAGAGAAATACAAAGAGTCAAGAGATAAAAGGATGGAAACGCAGGCCCAATTTAATAAATTCTAAATTTATTACAACAATTTCCAAAATTGTCATCACCCTTCTAATATCCATCTGATATACATTATTCATACAATACATCCATGTATTCACACAAAGCATGTTATTCAATCAATCTAATCCAATTAATTAATCTTTGAATTAATGACCATCCAATGTTCAAACAACGATTTGATTTGCACGAGTCCAACTCGTTTGAGAATAAGTTCTCAAAGTACATATGCTTGAATTATATCGAACTATAATTTTAAATCCAATTTAATTTGTATCCAATACTAATTCTAATTTAATTCTAAATTAAATAATTACACTTATTTATGTGCATTTTAGACTTATATTCTAAATCCAATCTTAAAGGCCCAATTAGTATCCAATAATATTTAATTAAAGTCCAATGAGCTTTTAATTAATTCTTAAGGCATGAGCTTTGGCTAATGTGGATCAAACCCAAATGCCAATGCCCAATTTAGGAATCACCCTATTTGCCAAAAATCAATTTAGGCCCATTAGGCCCAATTAAATTATTAAAAGGCCCAATTATTATATTTGGACTTTATGGAATGATTTTAGGCCCAATTTGGATCCAATCCAATTTTCCTAAACCAAGCTTGGCCTAACCAAGCCCATTAAGCCCAAATACAACAATATTAGTGTAGGACACAGGACCTGGGCGACGCCGTTCCTAGGCTCGCGGCACTAGTTTGGGAAGTACTGAATAACATGGAGTCGCCACCCGGTGTGAACCAGGACAAAGATTTAAGGCCGCACTCACCCCTCGCAAGGGAAGACCTCAAACCGTTGGGTTCGGAATGGTCCCTTACTCATGTCACTTGTAATGAAAGGATTTATGTAATAATTTAATCAAGCTTAAGTAACACTTATTTCCAAGAGTATCATGCTTCTAAATTCTCATGTGTAAAATAAAACTTATGTACGCATTTCGCATATATCTTACATTTAAATTTGCATGCTTAACATATATCAAGATAGCAACTACCATACAACTTTACTTGCATATTACATTCAGGGAAACACAAGCACACATATTAACCATACAAGCACACATGTTAACCATACAAGCACACATATGGGCACTTTTCCAAGTGGTACGTGAAATTGTAGCCCAAGTACAGACCGCTCTACCGTCCATTCAGAATCGGCTACGGAATTTACGTCTGGGTTTCCATCCGATATACCGCAAGAAATAATACTCAAATGTTATCATGACACAAGCATATGAATTGTAATACATTAACATATTTATATTTATACATGTGGAGATAACTACTAGGAAAACTATGCATGAAACCTAATGAAGATGACTCGATTCAGTGGGTGCGCGTTCGTGTAGCGTTCGTAAACGCGTTCGAACGGTAAACAGAAGGTTCGCGTTCGTGTAGCGTCCGAGAACGCGTTCGAACGGAACCAGACCTGATGCATTATGAAACTAAGACAGTGGGTGCGCGTTCGTGTAGCGTTGGTAAACGAGTTCGAACGGAAAATAGAAGGTTCACGTTCGTATGGCGTTTGTTAATGCGTTCGAACGGAAATGAGACAGAATGCTCACGTTCGTATGGCGTTTGTTAACGCGTTCGAACGGAAATGAGACAGAATGCTCACGTTCGTATGGCGTTTGTCAACGCGTTCGAACGGAAATGAGACCTGACACATGATAAGGCAAAAACACATGCGCGTTCGAGTTGCGTTCGTAAACGTGTTCGAACGGGAACAGACCTGATGCATGAAATGGGACGCAATACATGAACACAAAATAAAAGGGCGCGGCGAAGTACTGCCGTAAAGGTGACCTTTTGGGGCTCTTGATCTCTCAAAGAGAGGACCTTTAGACCAACATACTAAGCCCATGCGCATCACATCACACATACAAGAATAGAACCAATCATATCAACCAAGTATGCCCGATTGAACACATCTTACATCCAATCTGAACACACATCAACAAGCGCGGCAAAGCATCATGGTAACGGGTTTTAACCCCTCCCCATAAGGGATCTTTCATTCCACTTACTAAGCCCATGCGCTTGATTGAACCATACATAAAAGATAATAATGTCAAACTAAGTATGCCCGATTGAACGTATCTCGCATCCAACCGAACACACATCAACCGGTGCGGCGAAGTAGTGTCACAAAGGTGGCCTTTTCGGCTCTTTGTCTCCCAAATGGAGGACCTTTGGACTAACTCACTAAGCCCATGCGCTTGGTTGAATCATGCATAACTAAACAACATATTGAATTCAAGTAAAGAAAACTAAATAAACAAAAGCAACACAACAAAAGAAAGATGGTGCCGTTTACCCAAGCGGTACGTGGAGTTGTGGCCCGAGTACAGATCATATTACCGTCCATTCGGAATCGGCTATGAAATTTATGTCCGGGTTTCCATCCGATATACCGCGAGAGTTGACACATCTCTCATTCATCCAATACCCACAACATACATCATACACACAACGGATACCACAAATACAGAAAATATAATCAAAATAAATGACCAGAAAATAAAATGAGAATAAGTGTGAAAGATACCCTCAGGTCTAACCTTTTAAGCCGTCTCTCGGACTCGCGTTCCACGGAAATCGAAAGGGGGTAAAGCTCCGCAACTTTCTGGTCCACTGGTTCAACGTCCTAGCTCACTGCTTCACTGTTTTGCTTACGGTTCGAACTCCGTTCTGCTCCTATTTGGCTTCTGTCTTGCTGCTCACTGCACGGGCCACCTGTTTTAACGTTTCCAATAAACTATTCCAAGTTTGTGTGGGTTCTTAGTGCAATTATATGTGATTATTTTTGGGATTGTCTATGCAGTTTTTATGTTACTGTTTTTTAAGGATTTGGGCTGCTGTTTTAAGGTAATTCAGGGACTGTTTTTTGAGTGTTTGTTAGGGGGTGTTTTAGTGGTTGTAAGGGCTGTATGAGGGGATGTGTTGGCTACAGAAATTCGGCTATGGAGGGGGTGTAAGGGAGATGGGGTTCACGGCTAAGGGGGATGAGATGGAGAGAAAATTTTCTGTTTTGATTTCTTGCTTTGGCCGTGAGTCTTGGTGTGTTTCTAGGGCTTGGGCGTGACTTAGGTTGTGTCAAGGAGAGCAATGACTTTGGTTAGGGGTTGTTTATATAGAGAAGGGTTAGGGGTTCACCTTTAAAAATGCTGCTTGATTTTGAACCACAGCTGTTAAAGTGTCGTATGTGTCTGCTTGAGCTTAAAACAAAACATCACTTTTGGCTTCTTGTTTTTTTTATCTCTGCAAACAGATCTTCTATTCCCAGCTTCTTTTCATATCACTGTCATTTATTTTGCTGTTGGAATCCAGGTGGTGGATTGTTCCTTTCATTTGGTACATGTCCAGAAGTGTTGTTCCATGAAAAGTTAGGGTGATTCCTCCATCCTGGGTTGTAGGTATTGGAATAAGGATTGTTTCCCTGTCTGTTGAAGTTGCTGACGTAGTTCACCGACTCATCATGTGTGTTGTGAGATTCTGCCTCTGGTCCTCCTCCATATGATGCACTAGTAGATCCATTAACTTGAATCCTGAGATTTTCCAAGCATCTGCAGATTTGGTCCAGTTTGGCATTTACAGCTGTGTTGACACCGACTTTATGGATTCCTGCTACTCGATGAACCATATTCCTCTCTGTTGGACACAATGAGTTGTTGTTGGCCATTTCTTCTATTAAGTCTCAGGCTTGGTTTTCTCCCTTCCCCATTAATGCTTCTCCAGCTGCAGCATCTACTGTAGTCTTTATTAATCCAGTAAGTCCATTGTAGAAAGTTTGAACTTGCAGCCATTTTGGAATCTCATGGTGATGATATTTTCTGAGCAATTCCTTGTATCTTTCCCATGCTTCACAAAGGGACTCTGAATCGTGCTGCACAAATGATGTGATATCATTTCTCAACTTTGATGTTCTGGCTGGTGGAAAATATTTTGCAAGGAATTTGGTGGCAAGATTGTTCCAAGTGGTTATGGAACCTGCTGGTAGAGAATGGAGCCAAGCCTTAGCTCTGTGTTTCAAAGAATAAGGGAATACACGCAGGCGCATTGCTTCTTCTGCCCCTCGGTTGTAATTGAATGTGCCACAGACTTCCAGGAAGTTGCTGATGTGGGCATTGGGATCTTCAATTGCATTTCCCCCAAACTGAACTGATTGTTGAATCATCTGAATGCATGTTTTGATATCACATGTATTTGCGGGTAGAGGTGGAAGTACAATGCATGAAATGAAACCGTCAATCACTGGAATTGTTCTATCCCGAATGAGAATTGGTGGTGCTACATCCAAAGGTTTAGGTTCTTGATTTTTCATGTTTAGCAGTGCTTCTTGATCTTCTCGCCTTTCCCTCCTTAACTGTCTGATAGTTCTTTCAATTTCAGGATCAAGCGGTCGGATTTCAAAGCTTCTACTTATTCTCATTTGGTGTTTTCAACCTGAAACACAAGAAACAAAACAAGTAAGTAAAAAAATTTTTTTAGACACAAGTAAAATATTTAGCTCCAAAATTAATAATAAAAGAAAAATAAGTCCCCGACAACGGCGCCAAAAACTTGATCGGCAAAATACACTCGCAAGCGCACGTACCGTACAAGTAGTATAAATGTATCGATCTCACGAGGACCAGATTTATTAAGTTTAAGTTCCAATTATGATTACACCCGCCCGACATGTATATGTCTATCATGTAAGGAAATCTACCCTAAGGACATTTACCCTAAGGTGAGATCGTGTGTTATTGAGTTTAAGGCTAAAACCTAAAATCTCTTCGTCAAGTTCATTTTAAGTTTACCAAATCAATCTTATTAGTGGCCAATTAATAAGAAGCATTAAGAACTAGACTCAATAAATAAACCTAAATATCACACAAGACACAAGAAAATTCAATTTATAAGTTCATTAATATCGGTTTTCATCACAACCTTAGATTATGTATTTAGCTACGACACATACCTAAGATTACTAAACACTTAAATAAATAAAACATCATAAGAAAATAACTTGAAAATAAATAAAAGTAAAATTACAATAATGAAAGAAAATGCTGGGGGTTAAAGGATCAACTTTTAATATTTCAAAATTAGATATCTCACTTATTGTCAATATTTACCGATTAATTATTTATATTTTTCCAGACCATAAAGGTGGAGATTCCATTTGTCTCAATTAAGTCCAACCGACCATGTAGGCGGTAACAAGGTTATTACCTAAACCGACCATATAGGCGGAAACTATGTCTGAAGTGTAAAACCGGCCATATAGGCGGTAAACAAGGTTGTCACCTAAACCAGCCATATAAGCTTTAACTAATTAATCCAAATTTTAAATAGAATAAGGGAGATTAATCTAATTTTGAATATTAAAAGTCTTACATTGTTACCCCAGCAGAATAAAATTACCTACTCATGCTGCAAAAGAAAACACACAAAATTTTATTAAATAAATAAAACTAAATTACAAGAAAACTTAAATAAACATATAAGTTACTTTCCTTTAGGTTTATATGGAGAAATTCCTCCAAAGAAAACATGAAAAATTTACAAAGTTTAGCTTGGTATTTATAGACAAATCTAAAGGCTTCCACCAATTTCTCCACCAATTGCTCCACCAAACACTCCATCAAACATGCCACCAAACAAGCAAGCATGTTTGGTGGAATTTTGACAATTTCCATTTTTATTTTTATTATTATTATTATTTTTATTTTGAAAATGACTTAAAGAATTATAGATAATACACTTCCGATTTTTTTTTTATTTATCAATTTCGGTCATGAAAAATTCAGAATTCGAAATTATTATGAACTTCAAAGTTGTAGATCTTTGAGTCTTCTTTAATCTGGAACTTGAATCACCTCAATCCGATATCGGAGTAAAAAGTTATGGCCAAAATACGACAATTGTGCAAAGTTAGAATTTCCGAAATTGTACTTCGTTAGAACGCCATTTCAAGTTTTCAATCTCCAAAATCAAAATGTCAAGTCCATTTTTTGCCCTTATTTGTTCCACATTTCGTCCTGATTGATTCCATTAAGTCCCGATTTTATTTTATCTCCAAAATAAACTAAAACACATCAAAACGTTCATAAAACTCGAGAAACTATACAAAATATTAAGTAAAATGGACGATAAATAATGATATATTTTCCGCTCATCAATTGCACCATCATTTATCTTCAGGTCATGCTCATTTGCTTCTCTTGAAGTTGTTTCTCATGCATGTATTTCAGTTGCATTAGGGTTTTCAATGTCGTCTTTTGTACACTATTCCCAAAACTTGCATTGGTTCAACCTGCATATCCAAAACAATTTATTAGCATTCTAATTAGTTGTTGATACTAAAAAGCACATGCCTGCCCATGCAGTATTTGGGTTTGCAGATTACAATATCTTATTTGTTAACTTGACATCTATAATTGCCACTTGTGTTACTACTTGAAACCATTATTTAATAGAATTGTGTTTGTAGAGTGAATATGAGGTGAGAAAGTATTTTGATTATGTGTATTTGAAGTGTGAAAAATGAACTTTTAAAACTGAACTTTTGTAGGCTACTTAAATAGCCAAGGATTGAAATGAACGACTATTTATTTTCTTTCAGCTTTCCCGGATAATTTCGTCATTTCATAATATCTTCACTTGATTCAATGGAATTTGGTAGTATAAAATAAAAGCAAAGTTAAATTTGACTTTTCTCAATAAATATTTAATATTTTCCATCAATCTTAACAGAAAAGAGGTTCTCTGATACTAAATTAAAATCGTAGGTGTTGTAAATATATTATCAGAAAAATGATGTAGCTATTTGTATTTCGATCTATTTAGAGATGGCTTCAGAGATAATAAAAATAATAATAATAATAATAATTAGGAGGAGAAAAATAAAATAAGAGTGGTGGTAAGAGTAGAAATTACAAATAGTAAGGCGTTATAAATAAAATAAAATAAATAAATAAACAGAAAATATTTTATGAAGAAAAAAATTAGAAAAATGAAAAAGGAAAATAATCGCAGAAAGGGAGGGGAAGGTAAAATCGATTAGCTGGGGGAGACGACCAAAGAAAGCGGTCAATTTGGCTCGAGAACGAAAAGAAAAAATTTGGAAAAACAAAAGTGTCTCCTTCCTCCATCAATTCCTATTTCATTTCATAATTACTCGTGTCTTAAATTACACGCACTCTCACTCCCTCACTCATATTTTTGTAGGGTTTCATTATTTGAATTCTGTAAAGCTACTACCATCTACTATTTATCTTTTTTTTTTTTTTTTTATTATTATTATTATATATATATATATATATTCGTTATTGCGAATTGCGGTAGAGATGTATTATATTAGTAGAGCATTCTTATCTGGATGGTATTCACTCAATTGAAATTGAGAGCTTGCAAGAGAAATGGAGAACGGTCATGGTGGCAATGTAGCCGATAAGTTTTCAGGATTAGCGCTGAATGATAAAGCTAACAACGACAGCTTGTTTCAGGTGATGAAAGCTGTTGAAGCCGCTGAGGCCACCATCAAACAACAGGTTTCTTTTTCACTTTCTTATTCTCTGTTTACTTAATTTTATACACATATTGCCAAATAAATAAATAGATGTTTGTTAAATGCTTTGGTTTCATAACATTTTCACAGGTAGAAGAGAACAAGCTATTGAGGGCTGAACTTCACAGAAAAATTCAGGAACTTGATAATTATGTAAGTGCTTTTTGTTGATTTATTATTGTTGCAGCTAAGTCACATACTTGTTTTATCTGAATCTGATGCTATTGACTTACTTTTTTTTTTTTTTTTTCATTTTTTGTTCAAATTTGACAGAAATCGGAGGATTCAATTGGTCAAAGACCTCCTCATGGTGATCTGTGGAAAGAGAGTTTTCATGGACCTTATCAAGTTCATCAATCAGTCCCCTCTGTCAATAATGTAGATGATAAAATCAAAAGCATGGGCTATACTTCTGCAGGAGATCCATCAAGTTCACTGGTTCTCCGCCAAGATCTGAAACCTAATATTGAAGATGATGCCTTGCAAAGCCGTGCCGACATCCACTCTATGAGCAACAAGAACAATGGAACATTAAATATACTTTCTGGTGGGCAAGCACGTGCAGATACTCCAGGTCCTTCTCTTTTATCGTCACCATCTACAACATCATTTTCTCCTACCAGGTATCTATCATCAAATACAACTAACAACAATTGTAAAAATATCGCATCTTGGTATGGTCTACTGAATCAATATTAATGAAGGATTACACAACTTAAGACAACATTATATTCTCTTTTAGGTACCAGATAAACGAAGAATATGATCCACGGTTTAATTTGTCTGGACAGAGTCTGATGCCAATGGCTGAACTAAATAATCCCAGCAGCCTATGGAAGGAGGTATTGTTGTATGGTTCTATAAGGTGTGCTTTTCCTTTTTGAAGTTTTAATCTCTAATGAGCAAATTCTATCTTCTGCTAGGACCTTGTTCTTAAGATTCGGGAACATGAAGAAGAGATTATGCAGTTACGTAAACATCTTTCAGAATATTCTATCAAGGTAAAGTGTGTTTTAACAGTTTTTGCTTCTTTTCCAGGAATCAGGATTAACTTATCTTGATTCTTTTTACTTCTCTTCTATTCTCACCATATTATTTGTTAGTTAAAGTGACTACTAACACATATATGTTGATAGGAAGCTCAAATACGCAATGAAAAATATGTTCTTGAAAAGCGCATCGCTTACATGCGTCTGGTACGCAGGCCTTTGTCCAGCCCTTGCTAATTCACTTACCAGGCCACCATTCTCTCTTCTTCTTTTTCTCTTTCTTAATGCTTGCTCAGTGGCTAAACATAAGTTCTTTTGGATTTCTTGCTGCTAGGCCTTTGATCATCAACAGCAAGACCTTGTTGATGCTGCATCAAAAGCTCTTTCCTATAGACAAGATATAATTGAAGAGAATATCCATCTCACTTACCAACTACAGGTCTGCTTACTCTTTGATCTCGTATATTTCCTGGCTTCCCGCAGATATCAAGTAGATTGATTTTGTATGTGTTATTGGAAATTTTCTGAAACCGTTTTCCATTTTCTTTAATATGTTTTTTAGATTGTTGTGATTATATGCACAAATTTAGGCATGCGTGTTGTTAATGACCATATATATTTATGTCAACAAAATTTGCTTTCCTTGGATTTGAATAGAAAGCATGTCCCTTCCCGTGTTCACTCCCTTTGACACCTAATTGTTGTTAAACTTTCATTATTAATTGTGGTAGATAGAATTCCTTTTCCTTTCAAGTTATGCAAGATATTTTTTGTTATAAACAATTAAGACTAAATGCAAGTTTGATATCATGTTTCTATGTGTGCACCTATTAATTTGAAACTGAAGCAAATTCTGAGGTTCACCATTCTGTTTTTTTCAGGCTGCACAACAAGAAAGAACGACATTTGTGCAGACTCTGTTACCTCTCCTTGCTGAATACTCTCTGCAGCCACCAGTTGCTGATGCTCATTCCATTGCTAGCAATGTCAAGGTCTGTTTCAGATGGTTTTAAGTTATTTCTATAATGCAGCTAGCCTTCTATATATATCCTTAAGGAAGATTTGTTGCCTCCAGCATAATTTCGCTTCCTATAAAATGTTTGAATCCTAAAATTAAAATCAACTTCAGATATTTAGATCCATCTGTTTTGGGCTTTTGATGAATCATTTAATATTTTTCATGATACCTGGAAAACATCTTGCTACCTATCCCTTCCCATGTGACTATGATTGGTATCACATGTAATAGAAACTATCTTCTTCGTCTATCCATCATTTTCTCTTTGCACACCTCCCCTCCTATGCAAAACGAGAATATGGAGATTAGCGCTTCATTGCTTCACTCACCCTGTGCTTTGAGGGTTCATGATACCGCCATTTTCTCTAGACATTTGTTGTGATGATTCTTTGCTATGTACTTATTCAAGGAGAAGAAATAAAATTGGCAACAAACTATTGCAGTCAAGATACATACAGGTCCAGGTATACCAAACAAACCAAACTAAACAAAACATTTTTCCCACTAGGTATACTAGATGCAAAAGGCCGAGAAGTTCTTTGCTGTTAATTGGTGTCTTTAGGATAAAAATAAGTGTTTCTTGGCAACAAACTATAGTATCTAAAATACATACAGGTCCAGGTAAATGAAACAAATCAAACCAAAAAAGCCTTTTCCCACTAGGTCAGTGTTATTAAAGGCGCAAGGCGCACAAGGTCCTGGAGCCTAGGCTCGCGACTCAAGGCGCAAGGCGCGCGCCTGAGGAATGTGAGGCGCATATTTGTATATATAATTTTTCAATTATAAAGAGGAACATGTATATTCTTCTAATTATTTTGTTTTGAGCATTTTTTAATATTTTGACCAAATTATGACAAAACATTTATAAATTATTGCACTAAATTAAATTTATGTACATCATTGTTTTCATAACTAAGTTGCTATGATAATTAAGATATTAATATTTACTTATATTGTCTAATGTACAATTTTATTATTGACTAGTATAATCTTTTGGTTAAAATTATATCCCAATAATTATAAATGTCTGATCTATTATTAATTATTATGGCAAACATTTGTATTTTACAAAAAATATATATATTTTTTATAATTTCTAACAATTCCAAGAAATTATCTAAGAGCCATGTCAAATTTAAATAAATTAAATTATGAGATTTATTGTTATTCTTCTTTTTAACTATCTCTGCTGGAAAAAACCAAAAACAGTAAAAAAAAGTGAGTTTTAATCAACGAAATCGGGTCAAAAATCAAGATTTTTGGCTTTAGGCGCCTGAGGCGCGCCTAACTCATCGGCATTAAGCGTGCGCCTTGCTGACTATGCGCTCACCTGATACACGTCGCCTTGCCTGGACACCCTCTAGGCGCAGTGGCTAGCGCCTCTACCTAGGCGCGCCTTTGATAACACTGCACTAGATATACTAGATGCAAAAGGCCGAGAAGTTATTTGCTGTTAATTGGTGTCTTTATGATAAAATAAGGGTTTCTAAACTTAGTTTTAGGTTTAACGATTTAACTTATGCTAGGATCATTTTGAAAGTATAATTTGAGATTAGTTAGGAAAAGTTTAGTGGCTTCCGTCATAGTTATTAGAGACACGCCTTTGATGGAGGCTCTGTTGCCGTGCCTCTTGCCTCGATTTGGTGGAGGCGTGTGCCTCCAGCACCTAGGCATCACGTGCTCTTCCAGTGCCTCAATTAATCTTTTTTTTTTATGTCCATTAATCTTTTTTCAATGTTTTTTATTTTAAAAAATAAAACGTGGAAAAAAGCTCTAGACAACCCGCGTCTATTACAATTTGGGTTTTATCTCTGTAATCTATGTAATAATAATAGAATATGTCAAATGTTATTTGACCAATGTGCAGTCAATATGCTTATCATATAATAATAATAGAATATTCATTTAACATGTAAATGTTGTCAATATGACTTTTAAAATCCATATTCCAGTTTTCAATATGCTTCTCATATAATAGTAATAGAATATCCAAATGGCAACATGATATCCACCAATGTGGCACTGAATGACTAAATTGAGAACCAAAAAAAGAATAATAGAATATGCTTCTCATATAATTAAATTGAGTATTTTAATTGACCATCTTTTTTTTTTGTAAATGTTTTTTTTCCAATTTATTAATTTAATTTATAAACATGAAATTTGATTATAGGTTGCTTCGCATGAGTTCAAAATCCGATCCCGCATGGAAAAATCCTATCTCGTTCTTTTCAAATATATTGAATACAGTTTATATAGATTATTCTAATTGAGAATCTAATATAAAATATTAAAAAATGCGGGGTGCACCTCACTTTGATTATGCTTTGCGCCTCGCCTTTTGCTTTGCCCCTAGGCCTTGGGAGGACCTTGGTCTAGCCTTTAGTCTGTTTAGGTTTTAAATAAAAGCTCATTAAATTGTTAAGGGCATTTGGGCATGTTTGTATTTTATATAGAGCTGCTATTATGAACCGCCTTTGAAAGTTAGATTTGGAGTCAAATAAAAGTCTTACAGTTTATGTTTTAAAGCTCATAATTTTTTCATGCCATTTTTTGTAACTTTTTTAATTTGCTAAATTTGATCACAATTTGGGATTTACAACTTTCCCAGTGTTCTAAAAAATGCGCTAGGCGGTGCTTGGCAGTTTGGATTTGCCAGAAACAAGTGGGCTAGGCTGCATCCACTAGGAAAATTGTAGATCTACAACAGTGGCTTGGGTGGCTCGTGGACGGCTGGGATGCTTTGGCTATCGTTTTTGATCATGGAGGAGTGGTGAGTTCGTCGAATCATGGCCAGAGGCCTCAAAGGCGCGCCAACAGACACTGTTGGAGCTGTCATCTACGGTGGCCAAAATCTTCAAATCCTAACCCTAAACCTTGTCAATGTATCCAGTTGTGTATTATACATAGATGTCAAAGGCGCGTCTCAGGCTTAGGCTTAGGCCACTGCGCCTCATGAAATGTCAGGCGAGGCGACCTTCATCTAGCGTGCGTCTTTGTTATGTGCCTAGATGTGCCTCTCAAAAATAGGTCACCTAGGCGCGCGCCTATAAAAAATGGGTGAGAAAAACCCTACTCGAATCACGTTGTATAATATTTCTTTAAATTAAGATAGTTTTTTGGGGGGAGCTTTAAATTTCTACAAACACATTAATTTGTATTATCAATATTTTTATTATTATAAATGTTTTTGATATATTTTCAATGATTTTTTTTGGTTTTAGTTGACTGTATACTTATATATATATGTATATATTTTGCAATTTGTGCCCCACCTTCATCCGGCGAGTGCCTAGGCCAGTGTTGTTAAAGGCGCACTAAGGCGCAAAGGGTCCTAGGGCCTAGGCCCACGCCTCAAGGCGCAAGGCGCGTGCCTGATGAAAATGAGGCGCAGATTGTAAAAAAAAAAAATTAAATATCTAGTCAACAATTACAATAATACAAATTAATTTGTTTGTCAAAATTTGAAGCCAATCCCAAAACATATCTTAATTTATTGAATATATGTTATACAATTTGATTTCGAGTTGGGTGAGTCAATTCGGGTTGCGGGTTTCTCACACATTTTTATGAGGCGTGCCTAGGCGCATCTAAAAGGTGCGAGCCTTTGTGCATAGGCGCGCGCCTGATAAAGGTCGCCTGGCCTAACCCTTCATGAGACACAGTGGTTTGAGCCTGAGCATGAGGCGCGCCTAGGCGCGTGTCTGAGGCGCACCTTTGACAACTATGGCCTAGGCCCTAGGACCCTTTGCATCCTAGTGCGCTTTGACAACTATGGCCTAGGCTCTGGGACCCATTGCGCCCTAGTGCGCTTTGCGCATTTAACAACACGGACATTATATTGTTTCCTTATAGTGTGCTATGATTAAGGAAAAGGTTTTATATAGTTTCTTTGTTTACGGAGTTATTGATTGATATCATATTGATTGGTTGTATTTGTATATAGTTTCCTTTTTAGGGAGATATTGATTGATAGCATATTGATTGGTTGTGTATAATTTCCTTGTTTAGGGAGATATTAATTGATAGCATATCGATCGTAGGATGTAATTAAGGAAAGAGTTCTATATTTACCTAATTGCCATCAATTTTTAAATTCTAACCAAACCTAATTAAACCCAAATTCCAAACCCTAATCAAAATTTTTTGAATAAAAAATAAAACCATCTAGTGCCGCCTAACTCGTCTGTCTAGGCACTAGACGCTTCGCAACCGTACGCCTAGCGCATAACTTTTTTTAGAACCATGAACTTTCCAGTTGCATTCATTACATTGATTTTGATATATTAGCAAAAACGATCTTTTTCAGCCTTGTGGTTTTATGCATCAACAAGGTAAGCAAGAAAGCTAAAGAAATCGAGAAAACCCTCTTTTTTATTTTCTTGATTTAAACTATACAAGAATAGGCTCTATATAGCCTTCAGCCTTCTCTATAAAAGGTAAATAGATCTACACATAATTACACACAATCAATTACAATCAATCACCATATCTCTAGCAATCTTAAAGATACTTTCCTATTTCTAACACTCCCCCTCAAGCTGGAGCATATAAATTATATGAACCAAGCTTGTTACAAATAAAATCAATACGAGGACCGCAGAGAGACTTAGTAAGGATGTCCTCTAATTGTCCTTCAGAGTTTACAAAGCTGGTGACCATGCATCCAGATAAAATTTTCTCCCTGATAAAATGACAATCAACTTCTATGTGCTTGGTCCTTTCATGAAACACAGGGTTATATGCTATGTGTAGAGCTGCCTGGTTGTCACAAATTAGTTTCATTTGTGTCATACCTCCAAACTTTAATTCCTGGAACAACTGTTTTAACCATACTAACTCACATGTTGCCAAGGCCATAGCTCAATATTCTGCTTCTGCACTAGATCTGGCGACAACAGCTTGTTTCCTACTTTTCCAGGATACTAGGTTACCTCCAATTAAAACACAATATCCTGTAGTAGAACGCCTGCCGGACAGAGAGCCTGCATAATCTGCATTAGGATAGCCAACTATCTAAGTATTGCCTTTATCTTCATACAATAATCAATGAGATATCTGGGCGAGTAATTGTAAGATAGTTCAACTTTCCAACCAACCGTCTGTATCGTCCAGGATCTTTTAACGGCTCTCCAATTAGTTTCCTGTACTCCTTAGGGTTTTCCACTGACTCCTCTTTTGGTAGAAGTTTTACATTCGGATCCACGGGCGTGTCAACAGGTTTACAATCTAACATGTCAGTTTCCTGAAGAATGTCTAGAACATATTTTCTTTGAGAGATGACTATACTAGTATGAGATTGGGCTACTTCTATGCCAAGGAAGTACTTGAGTGGTCCCAAATCCATAGTCTGAAAATGATTAAATAAGTGTGTTTTCAGCTGTCGAATGCCCACTTGGTCATTTCCAGTAATGACTATATCATCCACATATACAACCAAGTAAAAGCATTGGCCATTGGAATGTCGATAGAAAACCGAGTGGTCCGCCTCGCTACGAATCATACCAAATTTCTGAATGACAGTACTGAATCTCCCAAACCAATCATGAGGAGATTGTTTTAGACCATACAGAGAGCGACGAACTCGACAAACCAGACCATACTCCCCCTGAGCAACAAAACCAGGTGGTTGCTCCATATAGACCTCCTCATGGAGGTCTCCATGAAGAAAGACATTCTTGATGTCTAGCTAATAGAGCGGCCAGTGACGCATAGCAGCCATGGAGAGAATCAAACGGACGGAAACAATTTTGGCTACAGGAGAAAAAGTATCACCATAGTCCAAACCAAATATTTGGGTATAACCTTTAGCAACCAGGCGAGCCTTGAGTCGATCAATATGCCCATCAGGACCAACTTTTACCGCATAAACCCATCGACAGCCAACTGTAGATTTTCCAGGGGGTAACAGAACCAAATCCCAAGTGCCACTGGAGTGTAAGGCAGCCATTTCATGCATCATCGCTTGTTTCCATCCTAGATCAGATAAGGCCTAATGGACATTTCTAGGAAGAGGAACAGAACACAAGGTGGAAACAAAAGCAAAATAGAGAGCAAATAAACGATGATAACTGAGAAATGTATAAATAGGATGTGGATTACGAGTGGAACGAATACCTTTACTGGTGGAAATAGGGCCAGGAGGGGCAGGAAGGTCTACGGTACAGGCATGAGCTGGAGCAGGTTGTGAGCCAGTGGCTGCAGGGTTAATGCCGGCGAAAGATAGAGAGCGAGGACGGCGGTGGTATACTTGAAGAGGACGAGGTGGTGGCCCGGTCTCAAGTGGAGGATGGAAGAATGGTACAGGCAGTACCGCAGAAGGGGTGGGAAGAGTCGGGGTATTAGGAGAGAAATAAGGTGATGACTCGAAGAATGTGATGTCGGCAGAGATGAGGTAGCGGTTATTATTTGGAGAATAACAGCGGCACCCTTTTTGAAGCCGGGAATATCCTAAGAAGATGCATTTAGTAGACTTAGCAGAAAGTCTATCTTGTCCCGGGATTAGATTATGGACAAAACACACACAACCAAATATGCGAAGTGGCACCGAATAGAGAAGTTGGTTGGGAAATAAGATAGAGTAGGGAATTTGGTCCTGTAAAACAGATGAAGGCATGCGATTAATGGGATAGCAAGCGGTAAGAACAACATCCCCCCAGAAACGAAAGGGTATATGGTTATGGATTAATAAGGTACGAGCGAGATGATATAAAAGTGGTAAAAGGAGCAGAAAAATACTCCCGAGCATTATCACTACGAAATACACGAATAGGAACACCAAATTGAGTTCTGATTTCAGCATAAAATTTTTGAAAAATAGGAAATAACTCAGAACGACCTTTCATTAAAAACAGCCAAGTATTTCGAGAGTAATCATCAATAAATGTCACAAAATACCGAAATCCCATAACAGAATTGACACGACACGGACCCCAAACATCGGAATGAATTAACTCAAAAGGGGACGCAGCCCGATTATTGACTCGCTTGGGAAACTGTACACGAGTATGTTTCCCAAGTTGACACGACTCACATGGAAGTGAAGATAATGAAGAAAGTTGCGGAGCTAGCTTCTGGAGCTTAGAGAGACTGGGGTGACCCAAACGGTTGTGGAGAACATCAGCAGAATCGGTGGAGGTGCAAGCGACCGCAGGCAATGACTGCGTAAGATGATAAAGGCCTTGTGACTCATGTCCTGTACCAATCATTCGTCCCGTACCCTAGTCTTGTACAAGAACAGAATGATTAAGAAAGGTGACGGAACATTTCAGATCATTGGTGAGTTTACTAACAGAAATAAGATTGAAAGGACAACCCGGTACATAAAGCACAGATTGCAGAGGCAATGAAGGAACATGAGAGGCCTGTCCAATGCCTTTAGCGGCAGTTTTAGAGCCATTAGCAAGGGTAACCATAGGAAGAGAATGAGAACTAGTTAAAGAAGATAAAAGTTTTGGATTACCAGAAATGTGATCAGAGGCGCCAGAGTCCAAGACCCATGGGCCCAATGGTGAGGACCGAGTGATGCAGGCAACCGAATTACCAGTATGAACAACGGAAGCAGAGGATGATGACTGAGAGGCCTGATACTGGAGGAAAACTGCATATTCGGCTTCAGATTGAGTAACATTCTCAGAGGGCTGGTCTAGGAAATCCTCTTTTTTATTTTCTCGATTTAAACTATACAAGAATAGACTTTATATAGCCTTCAACCTTCTCTATAAAAGGTAAATAGATCTACACATAATTACACACAATCAATTACAATTAATCACCATATTCCTAGCAATCTTAAAGATACTTTCCTATTTCTAACAAAAGCAATATTGAACTTGGCAGAATGATCATAGGTCATAGCTAATAGCCAAAAGACTGACCAGCTGGATTGTGCATTCAAAGTTGTGGAAAGGTCTAGATGATATTTTGGAAAGGATTGAAGTTAAAAATAGCAGAGTTCCTTAAAGTTATATAGGAGATATTGTTATGTTGAGGATAACAGGCTTGAAAGAGGTACTAAATTTATCCAGGCATCATGGCTTGAGTTATCCATGGAAGTCTTGGGTGGAGATTGGAAGTTTTAAAAGATAAAGGAATAGAAGAAACAGAGTTCTGAACTTAAGACTTTAACTTTTAGGCATCATGGCTAGGGTTACAATTGCATCACAATCTAATAAGGGAGCTCCAAACTGCTGCTTTTCTTTTATGGGCTCATATTTTTTGTAAAGTCTGGCTTTGTGGTTAGGAGGCTAGAGAGAAGACTTTAGCGGGGTTATACGGTGTGATCGTGTAAGTGGCTTTAATATGACATGGAGTGTTTTGATCAATAAATAGTAACCCCGTGGGGTGGGTCTAATATGATGACCTTTGATTTCCAGCTCAGAGACTAGAGCGTTTTGGGATATTATATTTGCATGGATGTCCTAACTACTAGGTTGTATGGTAGGACAGTAATCTAGTTTCTAACCTGATACAAATTGTGTGAACTTTGGTTATCCCCTAAAAAAGAGATTGGATCAGCAAAATAATGTGGAGAAAATATTTTATTTCTTTACAAAAAAAAGAAAAAGAAATGCATAGGAAACTATTGTTATGCTTATGGATTATGTTTATTCAGAATTCTGTAAGGTTGTTTTCTGTTTTGTTTCTTTCTTTGGTTTAACATAAAGGATTATCCTGTCGGAAGCTTTAATTCAAAGTTTCTTTGGAAATTATTGTTATAAAGCTGCTTCTTTTTTACTGTCAGATGCATGATGTTTGCCGTCAGTGACTTTCTTTCTCTTGCAGGTTCTATTTAAGCATTTGCAGGAGAAACTCTTTCTTACTGAGGTATTGTATGTGGTTATGGGTTCGTTAATTGTTAATAATTTTCATCACTGGCTTGTCTCTTGTTGGTTTGTTTTATGATATTGTGATGTATTATGAGCATTGCTTTTTGTTTCCACAATATATCGATTGTGTATTTGTGTTGATAATGTTCTTTCCCTGATCCCAGTCAAAACTTAAGGAGTCGCAGTATCAGTTAGCACCTTGGCGTTCGGATTTGAACCATTCAAATGTTGCTCCACAATCGCCATCTCATTCCACTGGAATGGTTACTTCAATATGCTCATGTCTTCTACATATTTTCCTGGTTTATTATATTCGTTTTCTTTAATTCCTTTTTTTCTCCTTTCAGAACAAACTGGGGCTTGAATTGGTAGCACAGCCAACATATTCACATGGAAAGGTACCAGGAAACTCTGATGCTCAAGCAACCACAGATTGGGATTTTTTGGGTCACCACCAGGGCGGGTTGGGTGGTGTAGGGAAAAATCTGGATGATGACATGAGGAGGTATTCACCTCTTGCAAGCAGGTGAGCCTGGTCAAATGGAGACTGCTACTGTGAACTGAATGTCAAATTACAACCATCTGCATTTGTTGGTGGGTTCTGTTTTCATTGGATTTTTATGTTCATTGGCCGTGAATGAATCTCATAGCGGCATCATAGTGTTCCCATATATGGTAACTTTGATCGGCACTTTTAAATTTTGCTTACAAAATAACTGCTAGACCTTCTCAGTTGCAATCTCCACATTTGTGCTATTCTGCGGCAATTATACTTCCTCCCAAGCGATAATATTAAACTTCTTGTCTCCTGAAAAATGAAATTAAAGATGGTCTATATTTTCACATTTATAGTGAAGAATCAGCTCTTAACTAAGTCACTATATAGCATAAATAAATATGATCATGAAGATGTATGAGAATTGTTTATGTTGTGTCCATGGTTCTGTTTTGGATGCCTATCCTGGTCTCGTACGAGATTTGCCTTTATGGAATGCTTGTGGTGTTTATCAACTTACTGAATGGATGCCCTGATAGTATGACTTGGTCATTTTTCAGGGATTCTGCTACCCAAGATATACCTTCACAACTTGTTGGTACTCATGATGATGTACATGCTACTCAATACGGTGAAGAAACAGCCAATAAGCAAGTCAAATTTCGAGTCCCTGTCAGCAATGGTGAGATGGATGACCCTGATGCTGTAGAGCACCAGAATGAGAGATATCATCCATCAAACTGGGCTTCAGGAAATTCTGCTTATACAAACACGCTTGACGATCCCAGTTCCTCTTATTCTCCTTACCTGCCACCTGTTCTTGAAGAACCTTCCTCCTCTTTTTCTGAGGGTAATGACCTCTTCTACTTCAAAGCTTATTATCTGTATGAGCACTGGTTGGCTATCTCTAATTGTAAAATTTGTAATATGCAGCCGCTGATGATGACCCATTGCCAGCTATAGAGGGCCTTCAAATATCAGGAGAAGCTTTTCCTGGACGACAACTCCAGGCATGTGGATTTTCTATTAATGGAACAACAAGTTGTAATTTTGAGGTGCATTTTACCATATCCTTTCATTTGCATCTTGTTGATAAGTGAACTTGGTTGTATAAAATTCTTGCATGTACTGTGAATTGCTTTGTAACAAGTGATTCTTTTTTTGGATGTTATATCAATTCCATGATCTTGCAATGGCAGTGGGTACGACATCTGGAAGATGGATCTGTTAATTACATAGATGGTACCCTTCTTGTCATCTTTGATATTTTCCTGTCATTTTTTTTCTGCTCTCATCTCAGAATCTGGGTCTCAAGCAGTTTATGTTGACAGGAGCAAAGCAGCCTAACTATCTTATTACTGCTGATGATGTTGATACATATCTTGCTATAGAAGTGCAGCCTTTGGATGACCGGAAGCGAAAGGTAATAACTCTTAGCTGCATCATTGATAGCTCATTATGCTTTCCAATCAGCTGCGTGTTCTGATTTCATGTGTGTAGATTTAATCTCCTTATTTTCAGCTCGTGAATTTGGTAAATATTTGAGAACTTTAAAAAAAAAAAATTATAGTATTAAAACTACAGCTGCCTGCTATAAGCCTTGAAGATAACTAGAAATAAGTTCAAAATCTGAAAGCTAAAGATATTGGCGTTGCTTGTAGCATAACATCGTGCAGTTCCTTAGGCCTGTTGAAGAGTAAACTTCTAGAAACAGTAATTACATCCATTTTGTGATATGGACCTTTGTTTCAGTTGATGAACATGTTAGAAACAGTAATTACACTTTTCCTCTTTGCTTTTCAACATGCCTAGCCTGTTATAATCTTTGTCCTGCTTTCAGAGTAGAAAGTTAATGTGTCTGGACAACTAAGAGAACTTCTTGTTTCTCTAGGATTTAGCTTTATTTTGTGAATCATACAGGCTTTCTGTTATCCTATTCACTTGTTTCGGGTGTTGTGATGTAGTTTGCATTGAAGTCTTGATTGTCCTCTGCTACTGGATCTGGCAATTTTCCCTACTGTCATTCCTGCTTTCTTTGGTTGTATCTGTTATCACCATCTCCTGCTGTGTGCAGTGTGTTTCATGAATCCTGTTTATTTTACCTCTTTAGAGATTATTGAATCCGTTCAATTGACCAGCGAAGCTCTATTTTTATTCTCTTTCTGTTGTTTTCGTGACTTACATATTACATCATATTTGTCCTTTTATTGTATTGAAATATGTAGTCTCCTCAAATGGTGAATGAAGAGGTAATGTTATAAATTGTGGTTGGACTTTTTTTCGCTGTAATGTGTTCATGCAACTATTTAGTTTTCATATGACGAAAATATTGAGGCACTATTATTATACTTTTTCTTCTATATAACTTGCTTTTTGTTTGGTTATAACTTGCATTTTTTTTTTAATTCTAGGGAGAGCTTGTTAAGGTATTTGCCAATGAGCACAGAAAGATCACTTGTGGTAAGTGATTACGCTGCCATATTGTAAGTTTACATATTAACAATTCAACATGTGCGGCTTTCATCATAATGCATACAATTTGAAAATTGAGAACTTTACAAATCCCTTACAGAAACTTCAAATTTTGAAGTCAAACGTAAGCATTGCTTTCATTATTCATATCAAGTGATCAGTGGGTTTACTTTAAAATTGTTGTGTACATTTGCACTTCATATTTCACAAGGTTTTGCATTAATAGCATGGAATATGGATTGGGGGTAAAAGTAAACAAAAACAAAAAATAACCACCATTAAATTGAAGTCGTTTAGGATACATGTTCTCCCTATCATGTATGAAAGAAATTACACGCCTTATGTTTTCTCCAATAGGGAAAATAGAGCTTCTTGTCACCATGTTTAAGTTAACATTTTCTCTTCTCTGTTGACTGGGTTGGATTTTTTTTCACTTGGAATCAAATTTCGTGGACATCAATGTATTTTTCCTATTACATTGTTCGTTATGGGCATCACATGGTGCAAACTTTGATAAATATATATATTCTTTTCCTTTCCTTTCCACAGATCCTGAGATGCAGAACCACATAAAAACCACTCTTTATAGTGGCCATGTATCGTTCATAGTTTCCTTGCCGGTATGATTTATATTCAGAGAAATACCCTAGTTCTATTTTCTTTTTCGTTTTCGATCTGTTTACCAATCTCTTACTGGGAAACTAATCTTAAATTATTTCCTTCACTTTTTCCACATCTTTGAGGCATAGAGAATGTTTATATGTGCTTTTTGATGTCGCAGACTGGATATCTTGATATGTGGGAAACCGCAACATTGGCCATTAAGAGGGAAGGTTATAGTATAAAGGCTACTGGGCCCAGTGCTATTGTAGTCACTGAAAAGTTTTCACCAACCACAACTGTAAGATTTCATATTTAAATCTTATTTGATGCTTTTTAGTTTGAGCTTGACTACATTACAATTTTTTCTTTATCCTTTTCTTCTTTTATGAGAAATAAGCAATTGACCATGCTACATTGTGGATAAATTTGTTGGTCTGTCCTGTTTATGGAATGATGCTAATGTTTTATATTGCTTTGACCTATAGCAGTGCTATACTCTCTTCCAAGTACTAGGCTTGGTTGAATGTTTTCATAATTGAGGCAAGCTGAAGCTTGATTTTCTTGTAGTTTTCTCTATCATTACATGAAAGGCAAAGAGAACTAGTATGTGAATCCCCCTACCACCTCTCCTCCGCAAAGGATAAATAAATAAATAAATAAAGATAAAGGAAAAGGAAGAACATGATCTCGTTCTTGGCGCAAGGACTTCCTTAGAATCTTGGCGCAAGGACTTCCTTAGAATCTAACCTTTGGTTATAATATGTTTGTGTCCATGGTTATTAAAGCACCAGGCGTGTCTCTCATTCAGGCTCACTGCCAATGGCTTCTGTCTGGGAGGCTCAACTCATTCACAGGCGCAGGCCTCGAACGCCTAGGCACAAAGCCCAAGACGCGTCTCGCAACGTCTAGGCATAAAGCCCAAGGCGCACAGGCATGCGACTTTTACAAAAAATTGAATTTCGAAAAAGTGACAACAATCTCATATATCACATCATTGCACGTATTACGGAGTTCAAAAATTAAGTGAGAGAGATCGGCGGTAATAAATAATATATGAGTTATGAATTTTGATGACTTTGAATCTTTTTCCTAATTTGTGTTTTTTTCCATGTGATGATTCTTAATTTTACTTATTGAGTTGAAATTTGTAGGATAAATTTATGAAATACAATTTATATGAATTATTCCAATTGAGAAATTAGTATAAAAGCTAAAAAAAGCAGGGTACGTCACGCGCCTCACTTCGATCAGGTGTGTGGCTCATATTGCGCCTTGCACCTAGGTCCCAAAAGGAACTTGGCGCCTCGGAGCGTCTTGCACCTTTAACAACTATGTTTATGTCTGAACTCTGAATTCAATGTGAAATTACAGTCTATCATATTGTGATAAGGACTGACAAATGCTAAAATCCAAATTTTTGAGAGTACTGTAAAATTGCTGAAGCTAGCTTTAGGCAGCATCTTATGTACAACTTGTGTGTTTTTCTTAAAATAGTTTTTATTCAGTAAATGCAAGAATAACATGGAATACTACCAAGAACTAATTTGCTGTCACTAGCTGTCCTCACATTAGTAATACATGAATATATTTTGAATCTTGTGAAATCAACTTACTATACATTAAAACCTCTCATTGACTTTACGAACTATTGATTTGTATATATTATATTGAGCCTTCATCTTCTTCTTTTGTAATTGGAAACTATGTCTTGTCTTGAGCCATTAATGGATGCAAGTCATAATAATGTTGTGGAAGCGTTTTGCTTAGCATCTGCCTTTTTGGGGTCAATTTGTAGGTTACAATTCCTTATGGAAATCCTACAGAATTCTTCATAATTGGTTCCAGTGGCAATGAGCATCACTTACGAACAGATAGTAGTACAACAGATGTTAGTAGGTAAGTTTCAAATGTTTTATGTATTTTGTATATAAACTTGATGCATTGGATGGAGATAATTCTAAAAAGTAATAGACTACTGATGGACAAAGCTCTTACCCTTCTCAATAAGGTTTTAGAATGTGATGATGGAAAAATCTGTTCCCCTTCGTAATACTTATGCAAAGGTTATGGATGATTACATTTCTAATAAATTTAAGTAGTCATCTTCTTCAATAGAGACGGTGTCTATATTTTGATAGATAATATCCTGAATTCTGACGTTTTGCATGTTAACCCTAAGCGTTCAAGCTAACATCAGATCTGAGGGTCTTTTTTTGGCTGTCTTTTAAATGATTATTTACAATAATCTCAAAGGAGATAGTTTTGTTGGCTAGATATACCAAGTGGGTTCAGCATTTTTAACACAAATTGCTAAACGTTTTGCAAATGTCAAATTGAAAGAAACCATTTTTTTTGGCTAGTGATTCCTGAAAACAAGATTTTAAAACCATACAAGACACCCAAAAAAGACTTCAGTTTTGGTCAACAAGACAAACAATAATAATTAAAAAAAAAAAAAAAAAAACAGTTCTTTGAGTGCTGGAAACTAAATAATTGCGACTAACTGATAGAAATGGTGGATGATAAGTTCAGACAGAGAATAATCATGGGAAGGGAGTTCATTAATGAAAAATCACCTGATACTGCCTGTAATTAGGCAAAGAAAGGTCAAGGAAATTTCGTCTTCATATTACAACATCAAGGCTTAGAATGCTGTATCTTATATGTGCAAGGATTTTTATCTGCATATTCACCAGAACCATTAAAAAAATGGGAAACACTTCAAATGCCTTAAATGTAAAGGTATTTATCTTCATTCTAGAGCTGAACTTTGATTTGTTAATTCTCTCAAAAGTACTGAAGGGATTTACTTTCTGGAGTGCGGTGGCTTATCACAGCTCTTTACAAAGAACAGCAACTGATTAATCTTTATATATTTTCTTTATGGACTCTTCTTGATGTAACTCTCTCTGTGTATTTCTTTTCTTTTCTCAGTTATAATTGTTAGTATGATAATTATTTATTTATTTTATTTATTGTTTTCCAGTTCAAGGGATACAATTGTGCTCACCTTGAGGTTTTTTATCAAAAGGGTATAATTCTTCACTTCTCAACCATTTTCTCCTGATTCTGTATAAATTAATGTGAGACTCTTGGCTTCTGTTTATAAATTATGCCCATTTTCTACGTCCCATATTATTCTTGTTATTTGTACGATTTCAAAATAGATGTGATCATTGATTGAGCACACCACGACTGCATGTATACCAACATCGCCTTACTTATATGTAGAGGTAGGATAAAATACCCTGATAAATTTTGGCTGTTTTATCCTTGTGCCATTTATATATGTGGCTTCACGTGAGGAATTAGATGTCATATTTGCTTAGATGAAGAAATTTTTGCACTCAACCTTTTTTCCTTGTCTATACAAGTAGGGGTGGCCACCGGTCCGATTCGGTTCCGAACCGGCCGGTTCCCGGTTCCACAAAACCGAACCGAACGGTTCCGTTTTTTTTTTTTTTTTTTTTTTAAATTTTAATAATGATTTTTTTAAAAAAATAAAATAAAATTTAAACGGTTCCACCGTAGAACCGTTCGGTTCCAACGGTTCCGGTTCGAATTCGGTTCGATTTCAGTTCGGTTAGGGGGGAACCCTAACCAAACCGAAATATTACGGTTCCGGTTCCGGAACCGGAACCTTGGCCGGGTCTGTATACAAGATGTAATATTTAGGTTTGATAGGGAGTTGTTATCTAGACATGACTCTACCATGCTCAACACTTATTTTGTAAGTTACTTTTCAGCCTGTTAAGGAATTTTATTATGGAAATAATATTAAGGAAATAATATCCCTATATTATGGAATCAATTTCCAAAATATGATTCATAATACCTTTGGGATTCGTGATTTTATTATCTTTCCCTATTAGATGAAGATTTCCTATATTCATTATTATTGTTCATAATTATAGGATTTCTTTTCTATTTTGGTTTTCTATGTAGCCTATATAAAGATCTCTGCTATTGTAAATTCATAGAGTGAATTCAAGACTTAAATTCATAGAGTGAATTCAAGACTTTCTTTCATTATCTAACATGGTATCAGACACCAGGTTCTGACTTTTCTAGTTTCACTCTCTCTGTTCTCATCGGCGTGGGGATCACGGCCACTATCAACAAGTGAACCTCACGCGCCACCCTTTCATGAGTGCTTCACCCTTCATGCGCCACTCATTTACAAGTGTGCTTTGCGTCGGCTGCTCTCGGGCTTTAGCTATCTGTCGGGATTTCGCTCCCTCTCGAGCTTCGGCTCTCTGTCGGGATTTCACTCTCTCTGGCTTCGGCTCTCTGTCGAGATTTCACTCCCTCCCTAGCTTCGGTTATCTCGGGTTTCGGCTCTCTCAGGCTTCGACATCCTCTCGAGATTTCACTCTCTCTCGAGCTTCGGCTCCCCCTTCGGGCTTCGCAGGTTAAAGCTCCCTCTTGGGCTTCAATTCTCCCTTCGGGCTTCGTAGGTTAAAGCTCCTTCTTGGACTTCGGCTCCCCCCCCCTTCGGGTTTCGTAGGTCAAAACTCATCAATTATCTCAAAATTTCCAGCCTCCAAGTTTCAAGATTTTCAATTTCAAGATTCCACTCTTCAGGACTCCGCTCTCCGATTTCAAAATGCAACATCAAGCTTGTTTCTTCATCACCGGCTTGAGTTTGAGGGGGGTATTAAGGAATTTTATTATGGAAATAATATTCCTATATTATGGAATCAATATCCAAAATAGAATTCGTAATACCTTTAGGATTCGTGATTTTATTATCTTTCCCTATTAGATGAAAATTTCCTATATTCATTATTATTGTTCAAAATTATAGGATTCTTTTTCTATTTTGGTTTTCTATGTAGCCTATATAAAGACCTCTGCCATTGTAAATTCATATAGAGTGAATTTAAGACTTTCTTTCATTATCTAACACATCCAAATTTCCATACTGCTTATAGAGGTGGTTAGGTTCTTCACTAAGAATCTTGTTATGGCTTATTTTAATTTAATATGGAACTCTATGAAATATGTGGAAATTCTTTGCAAAAAAGTTTAAATAAGTACTCATCTTGATTAGTTTCTAGTTGTTAAGAACTACGTGATTTTGTAGTTAATAGTATTGAAGCTCTAAAAATGCCCCTCAAATGCAACATACGTTCATTAATGTGAAAGGTATGCCTAGACGCACCTAAGGAGGCTGCACCTAAGGAGGAGGAGCCGACCGCCGTGCATGGCTAAGGGTTGACTAAGGGTCAGGCAAGGCGACCTTCATCAGGTGCGCACTCCTAGGCGCCAGAAATCGTAGAACCGAAATCATCGACTAAACCGTAAATTTCGAATCAAGAAAATGTAGATCTACAGGGCTCAGATGCATTAACTGTGGGGAAGGGTTGGCCGACATTGTTTGATCACGGTGGAGTGGAGCGTTCATTGAATGGTGTCGGCCAACCCAGCCCCACAGTTAACGCGCCTTATTTAACTTTAGATAATACACAATAAGGGATTTGAAGATGAGATCATTTGGTCAAGCTAGCTTTGATGCTATGTTAATTTGTCACTTGACCCAAAACTTGAGGTCGTAGATAAGGTATAAACTATGGTATTTGAACTCTGACATTGGGCATTATTTAGACGAGAACATTATTCATAAATAGGTGAATTTTGAAGCCAAACCCTTGTGCTTGTGTTTGAGATCCATATGTAAATAACTTGCTTTGGTTATAATAACTGCATAGAGTGAACTTGAGCTTGTTAGTAGGTCATGATCAAATAAATTAATGAAAAGATCAGGGTATTAAATCTACTTTGTCATCCTTTGAGTTGATATTTGAAACGTATGTTTATGTTGTTGTGTTTTCCCATCTCTTGCAGGCGGGTGAAAGGAGGAAAGGAAGGAAGAAAGGTCTATTCTTTCACAAGTGAGGGACATTAGTTAATCTATGTCCCCTGCTATAAGAAGAAATCGACTAATGATTTGTTGTGCTGCCAAAATCTTCTTAATTGATCTATAGATATATATATATTCATCATTGGCAGGAATGAGCTGAAGAGTTGTAATTTTAATTCCATGCGATAATGTTTCACAATGCTCTCTGACTGTGTACTACACAAGTAGTTGTTTGGCACAGGAAATTGACCAAGTAATCTGTATATATCGACATGATTTTTTTTTCTCCAGTCGTGTGATTATTAAGTTGACCCTTTTTTAAGTTCCGTTACATGGTCAATAAATCATACAAATATATGATGGCCCTATTGCTGCTATATTTTGATGCTTGTCATCTTGACTAGTCGAGAAGTTGGTAACGAACATTGAGCAACAAATAACACACGTCTTGATGGTAAAAAAATATTTTTTATTTTTAAATTTAAGCACAATAAATTGTTAAAATACTTCACCACTGTAAATGACCTAGAAATTGATATATTACTTGACTATTTTAAATGCAAAATGAAAGAGTATTTGACTTTAACGAACTAATATAATCATGTACCATTTATAGTTGTCATAGTTGTATAATTTTGGGACTTCAAAAGTAAAGAAAAATGTAGGAGGAGGATTTTTTTAATATTTCCCAAAAAAAAAAAAAACAATAAAAGAAAACATTAATCTATTATCATCCTATAACAATAATGATAGACTTAAGTTTATAGTATATTCAATCAACTAATAATTAATTTATTATCTACCTTTAATGTGTTAATTGTTATCATCCAAGTTCTTTCATTCATCATTGGAGAATATTAAGGGTGAACACAACAGGATATCATATCCTATTTATGTGGAATCGGAACCTATCCTAAAAATTCGGTTATTAAATTTTTAGAATCATAACCTATTCTATTAAACAGGGTACCATTCCATAGGTTCCGGTTCGGTTCCTTGGTACCTTATTTTGAACACAATACATTAATACTCGACAAAAATTCAATGCTTTCTTTGCACTTTCATTATTTTGTTATTTTATTCTATTTGTTTGCGGTTAGAAGTATTAAGTCTATATGAATGAGATATTTTGACCATTGAAAATGAATAATACAATACTTTTGATGATAGTGTTTATGAATTTAAGTTAGACAATATTATAATAATTTTAATTAAAATTTTGTATAACGTTTATTTCAAGCGATAAAATGAAAGGATAATATTTATAAAAGTTTTCAATATGTTCTTGTATTTGAATTGCTGATCTTTGAATTATGAATGTTGGATACGTAACTTGGAATAATATTCATGAACATGTTTTGTGTTTATTCTAATAGGTGTATGCTCAGTAAAAATATTGTTCTAGAGTATGAGAATCTTGGTAAAAGCTTTAAGAAAGCAAGTATGTTTTAATCCGTATGAAAAAACTCTTAAATAAAAAATTTGGTTTCAAAATCTGTTCTAATTTTCAGTTAGCCTCCAGTTCATTTATGAGTAAAATAGATATTGGTTAAAAGTAATGGGTTTAAGCAGAAAGAGAGGGGAGAGGGTTCTTCGAGGATTTTCCAGTACACGAAGACAGAGATCCCTTTGCGGAGTTGATATCGATTTCTTTACTACTTACTACAATCATGTTCTCGTTCTCAGTAATTTTTTTTTACCCAAATTTTAATTTTTTGTTATGTTTGTCAATGGAGATGCCCTGACATTTTCATTTACGTTTGATTTATTGGGTTGAAATGAACAGAGGATTCCTTAAAGCGTGAATCCGGAACCAAGGTTCACAATGCCAATATCCAGGCTTCCAAGGTAACAAAAGCTTCATTATGGATTCTTCCTTCCTTCCTTTTTTTTTTTTTTAAATTTAAATTTTGTTTTTACAATAGACTGTTGCTGATATCATCCGTACAACTTTGGGACCCCGATCGATGTTAAAGATGCTAGTGGAGGTACTCTTTACTCCTTTCTTAGGAAAGGAATTCACCTATTCCTTTCACTAAAATTTCTGTTCTGTTTAAGACTATTGAGGGTATTTCAATTTTGTTTGTTATCGGGGATTGTGGTTACTAATGATGGAAATGCTATTGTTCGTGAGCTTGATCTTGCTCATCCAGCTGTTAAGGCATGATCTCATTAACTCATTTGATGTCTCTTTGCTGTAATTTTTTTTTTTTTTTTAAAATCTTTTTTCCCTCCATTATATGTTTGCGTTATTGAATTTTTTCCAACCAACAATATATTTTGGACTTCTTGATCTTTGCTGCAGTTTTTCTTTTTTCTTCTGAAATGTTAAGATTGTGATTGTTGACAAACAATGATTGAGTTAAGTCGAACACAACTACACAAGATGAAGAAGTAGGAGATGGAACAACATCTGTCATTGTGCTTGGTAAGCTGTTAACAGAAAACATTTGGATACTTGTTCCACATTTTGCCCATCATTTTTTTCCTTTGCTGTCAAAAAAATTATTGTTTTGGCTGATGTGCAACTTTGGGCACATGCTGCTTGTCCATGCTTTTATTGCTAAATGTTAATGCTTAGTCCATGATTCCTTGTAATCTGCATATTTAGTTGACATATGCTATATGATTTCGTTCATTTCTTAAAATTAAACAAACTTGTAGCTGGCGAGATGCTTCACGTTGCAGAAGACTTCATTAACAAGAATTATCATCCTACAATCATCTGTCGAGGTAATGCTGCTACTACTGATAGTTTCTTTTCACTTCTATTGTTGATCAAAACTTCGCTTTTGAGTTTATTTGGAGGCCATGAAGTAAGTTTGGTTGATTTGCAGCCTACAATAAGGCTTTGAAGGATGCTCTAGCTGTGCTCGATAAAATTGCCATGCCCATCAATGCGAAGGATCGTAAGTTCCTTTGCAAAACAGGGAATTCACCCCTGAATAATCCTCCATCGAATAATGAATTTGTTTGGTTAGTAGGGAACCACACAAATTTAGCAAGCATACAAGATTAAACACAGAGATTTTACGTGGTTTGGCGGAGAGTGGCTCCTACTTACGTCCACGGGAGAAAGATTGATATTTTATTATGCCTCGGGGTCAAGACCGACCCGAACTACAAACCGAGGGAGATCACAAGTACAATGATGAAAACACCTCATGATGTGATCCAGAATGAGCTCTGTTTGTTGGGCCAAGTTAACTTGAAGCTGTGGCTGATTGCATGGCTTGGTCAGATTGGTGTATTTGGGCATTTTTGGTGGATTTGGAAGATTCCTTGGGTTCTGGAGTTTTATCCATGGATGAGACTTTATATGAAGGCTTTATTATGTCTAAGGCAAGAATGGAATGGGTTTTGGACGTGCATGGGCTATCTTGATTGATTTCGGGCTTAATTTCCGAATGGTGCATTAGTAGTGGCGGGATTTACGCAGTCTTCGTATTTTGGACATAACTTTCTCATCTGATATCTGATTGTAGTGATTCAAGTTGCATTGGAAATGGGCCTCATGGATCTACAACTTTATAGTTTACATCAAAGTCCAATTCAGAAGCCTTCTTGGTCAAAATATAGAAGCAAGTTAACACTACAGCTTTTATGTTTCATATTTTTAAGGTTATATGATGTTTAAGTGCTGAGCTGAACTTTAATTAAATTAGAAAGCCAATGCACGAAATTTTAAAGTATTTTATGTGTTATTGGGTTTATTTTACTAGGTTTTTATTATATTTGAATAGAATTATGGTTAGCCACCTATTTAAATGAGCATTATTCATTATAATTGATAACTAATTAAGAATATATTTTTCACAAAATAAAAAAGGAATATGAAGACTTCATAAAACGATAAAGATAAAGAAAATCTTGACCTTGGAACCCTGAGCTCCTGATACCAAATGATAAGAACCTGTCTGGAACAAGCCAAGCAAACCCCTCCATGTGTTCTAAGCCCCAAGAACCGTGAATCTTAATTTTTTATAAGAACAAAATCCTTCCAAGATCAAGTCAAACCCTTAAGGAACCTTTCTTTATTTCTTTGGAGAATCTTGGACAGCGATATAGCGCCACAACGCTTGACACACGTTGATAAGCTTTTGTTCCATAGAACCAAGGAATACACTCTCTCAAGATGACACAAGTCACTTTGTTTTGTGAAAAATATGTTCTTAATTAATTATCAATTACAATGAATAATGCCCCTTTAAATAGTTGGCTAACCCTAATTCTACCCAAATATAATAAAACCATAGTAAAACAAACCCAATAACACATAAAATACTTTAAAATTTCGTGCATGGGCTTTCTAATTTAATTAAAGTTCAGCCCAGCACTCAAACATCACATAACCTTAAAAATATGAAACATAAAAGCTGTAGCGATAATTTGTTTCTATATTTTGACCAAGATGGCTTCTGAATTGGACTTTGATGTAAACTATAAAGTTGTAGATCCATGAGGTCCCTTTCCAATGCAACTTGAATCACTACAATCGGACATCAGATGAGAAAGTTATGTCCAACATACGAAAACTGCGCAAATCCCGCCACTGCTAATGCACCATTCGGAAATTAAGCCCTACCAAGGTAGCCCATGTACGTCCAAAACCCATTCCATTCTTGTCTTAGACATAATAAAGCCTTCATATAAAGTATCATGTATGGACAAAACCCAAGGAATCTTCCAAATCCACCAAAAAGGCTCAAATACATCAATCTAACCAAACCATGCAATCAGCCACAGCTTCAAATTAACTTGGCCCAACAAAAAGAGCTCGTTCCGGATCACATCACCTCGGGTCTTAACAAGTCCGATACAACTCTCACAAGTGGTCAGGTAAATGACTAGATTTTTTCCTTTTTATCTCTAGTTCTTAAGCTCTTGATTTTACAAGTTGTGAAATGTAAAATTTATTAACCCCTGAAATAATGACTTGAACCCCTTTATATAGACTCCCAAAAGTACTATTCCACCGTCTTTAATGTCAACCAACATCACTAGGTCATCATATTAGCTCATTCCTCTGCCACTGCACGGACATATGGAGGCATCTGGCGACCTACGACGGCTTTCCTCTGCCACTGCCTTGCAATTCACCGGTCTATGTATAGCTGGCAAGGGCTACTTCCAATGAGAACCGTTGCTTTTCTTGCATCATTAGATTTTTGGAAGCACATCTTCCCAGTTAGGACATACGTCATGTGGCCCCAATACTGATCGACCTTTGATCCCATCTTCGTCCTCAGGTCGGGATACTGAGGCAGATGATACTTATCAAAGTCATGCCTTTCAACTATTCAACTAGGTCGGGTTCCTACGTATGGACCTCATCGGATCGGGTCTTACAAACTCTCAAAAAATCCCAAATCCCTCTTTTCATGTGGTCGAGTCGGTATCACAACTTGCTTCATCTTTAACATGTTTTGCCATTGGGAAAACTTCTATGTACCATGTGGTCAAGTCTTCCTACCAAATCCTATCTCTTGTTGGGCCCTTGGGCCTTTTTCATCCAATATCGGTTGAGTACAATCCCTGTTCTATCCCTCCTCAGTATCTGGACTTTCCTCAGGGTAATAGCCTTCAAAAAACCACCATCTTTTAGGGCGGATGTGGAATCTTTTGGGTCTGATCGGTGCCCTAAGCAGCAGAAATGGGTTTAACCCATTGATATAGTGCATGTGTATATTTTAAAATAATTTAATGGAATACCATATTCCATTACGAGTCCATAGGAAAAAATCGGGGACGAATCGGATTCCGAAAGCTCGAAAACGAACTAAAACAAATTTCAGAGCACGCGCACTGTTCACGCGTGGACTGAGCTGGAATTTTTTATTTTTTTTCATTTTTTTCTTTCTATGGATGAAAATGGTATCAGCTATTTCCAGAGAGCTGATAATTATGGGTATATTACCCAATACACTTCAATTATTTCCAAAATAATTCCAAACACCCAAAATCTTTTTTTAACATCAAAATCAATACCAACACGTGTGATAAAATAAACATAAATGTATTCTAAATACATATATGCATTACTTTGAATCAAAATACAATCCAAATTAGAATCCCATAAAGAAGTGACTCATGAACAATTCTAGGTCACTTAAAGGTGATCAAGTGATTCTAAAATGGTAGTCATAGCTCTAAACTTTTATCAAGAGTTCCAAACTCTAATTTTATGTTTCATGTCCAACATGAACATATTTGATCCAATTATAAACATATTGTGTTTATGCTTCTTAAGTATACATACACAATTCATTAACCTAATTTCAATTTCAAGTTATGTTATTATGTATCCAATACATAATACATCACAAATATTTCACTAATGATAACAACTCACTGATAAAAAAATATAGCTTTAAAGAAGATCAAACTTACCTAGCAAGCATGATTCCAAGATCTAATCTTCTTCTCATTGTTGAAAAATGTAGAGAACTTCTAAAGCTTCTCTCACAAATACTTTCTTTAGGTTAATTTTTCTTATGTTTTGTCTTATCGTTGCTTAATCAAAAACTTGCTCAAGCTTGCATTTTATAGTCAAGCTTATGCAATTTTTAATTAATAAAATTTATAATCGACTTTTAGGTAGACTTAATCCAATTTGTCCAAATATGCATATTAGGTGAAACTAATCAACTTTGTCTATCACTTTAATTTAATCCAATTAAATCTAGACAAAGTTTAACCGCTTGATTAGTTCATTGTCTATCATTTTGATTTAATCTAATTAAATGAAGCCAAATACACCTATTATTACATATTTTGTAATTACCTTTTAGGTGCTCCAATGGTAGAGATATTTATGAAATTACAACAAAGTCCTTATGTGATTTTAGGTTAATCCAATTAATGATAATATGTCAAGTAAATAATTAATGTTATCCAATAATATTTAATTACTTTGATTGATAATTATAATATCAAATATTATTTATTATCAAACATTATCGACTATCCAAGTGTTCAACGAGTACACTTTATATTGTGAGACTCTCTAAGTCCAGACACGTTCGTCATATAAGTCTGGCTCATATGTACGCAATACGGCCACCTCCGAATTTGTGAATAACACGAACAAACTTTCTGAACTATACAAGTCGATGTCATCACATATGTTTAACAATCCCTCCGTCGTAGATTACACCGTCAAGTTTCCAAGACGCACATCTCATATTGTCGACATGTCCATGATTCTTTACAACTAATCATAACACCATTTCTAATATATATGCGATCAACCCTAGGTGATCGGCTTTGGCCAAAGTCTTAAAGAGCCGTGACTCACTAACATGGATAACTTAATCTCTTATGGTACACATACAGGCCAACAGATCCTATTTTGATACACGATTAACGTGTGCATCGGTCCACACCCAACGAACATCTAGCGGTCAGACTATGAAAGATCTCTGACATATATGACATCAAAGTGTGGAGGATCACACAAAATCAATGATATCCTATATTCAAAGGAATACATATGCTACTCGACTCGATGAGATTCCTATTGACGGTGGTGTGCACTTCCAACTATTATGAATCACCTATGAGTCATTCAATATTCGCTCAAACAAATACCTACATGTTTATGCGAGCTTCAATTGCTCATGGTCCATTGGGTTAGATCATTGGAACTTCAATTCCAATATACATGTGCTAGTCTTCTAGGTTATAAGAATCCGACCGTATTAAAAAACTAATGAGTATAAATATTTATTTTAAGAATAGTTTATAATAGTAATACTATCATAATGTCGGACCACCCAGTGTCCAGTATTACTACATGACTATTCTAAGATCAATGTCATTCTCATTATATATATATATAATATATATATATATATATTATATATATATATATATATATATATATATATATATATCAAACTAATATGTATTATGACATAATAATTATCATTAACAAGGTTGAAATGAAAATGTAGTTATTTTATTAATAAATAATAAAATATAATGTACAATACATATTCGGATTGGCGGTCCAAGCACTAACTCCAACAAACTCTCACTTGTTTAGTGCCAATTTGGAAAGTATCGAAGTCTTATCTCCTTCATATGCTTATCAAATAAGTCAGGAGGTAATGCCTTAGTAAGCGGGTCTGCTATATTGTCTTATCCTTGAACCTTCAAGACCATTATGTCTTTTCGTTCAATGATTTCTATAATCACGCGATATTTCATTTCGACGTGTTTAGAATTGGCTCTTTAGCCTGCACAATGGCTCTGCTATTATCACAGTACAATAGGATCGAATCCGCAATACTAGGCACAATGCTAAGTTCTGTGATAAAATTTCTAATCCAAACAGCTTCTTTTACATATGCCGAAGCCACTATAAATTCTGCCTCAGTGGTGGAATCTGTTGTGGAGCCTTGCTTTGATCATTGCCAACTAACAGCACCGTCATTAAGGGTAAATATGTATCCGGATGTAGACTTTCTATCATTCGGATATCCTTGGAAGTCGGATTCTGTATAAACCTTAAGTTGTAACTCATCTTCCGCATATATTAAAACTTATCCTTAGTACTCTTAATATATTTCAAGATATGTTTCACGGCTATCCAATGATTATAACCCGGATCAAATTGATATCGGCTAGTAACACTAATGTCGAAATTTATATCAGGTCATGTACATTGCATAACATACACAATGTTTCCAATATAAGAATGAGGTTTTCTCATAGTCAATCCCAAGACGTTGAGTGTAACATTTTACTACTAGTCGGGCCTTAAAGGCTTCCACCTTTCCATCGGGCCCTTGCTTCCTTTTATAAACGCATTTACAACCAATAGGTTTAATTTCTTCAAGAAGTTAAACTAAGCCTTATACTTGATTGTTGTAGACATTGCATTTTTGCATATCAGTCCGATGATGAGTCTCGTAGAGAGACACTATCTCTTTAGTTGTGAAAGCCGCGGGAAACGGACGTCGGAAGGGTAAAGTTGGAAATTGATATTTTGGTCGGATTTAACTCGCTTGTTTCGCTTCGGGTTCGCTTGTTGGACCTCTATTTTAAAACACACCAAACCCATTAAATCACATCTCACAAATTAAATAATTAAAACATTTAAAATATATGTCACAAATTAAATTGAATTAAAAAATAATTAAAATTAAATTAAATAACTAAATTGAAATTAAACTAAATCAAATTAAATCCAATTGAAACCAATTAAATTGAAATCTTAATTAAATTAAATTCACAAATTAAATCAAATTAAAACCAATTAAATTAAATAAATCTCTTCCTAAATTTAAATCAATCACTCCCCTAATTTAAATAAATTCCCCAATTAATTGATTTTGTTTCCTATTAAAGCCATGCATAACCCTAATTCCCCCACCCTCTCACTATAAAAATAACACAAAACTAAACCCTGGCTAATCCTCCCAAAAACACAAAAAGAAAAGAACCCTCAGCTCATTCGGCCGATCCTCTCTCAAAGCCCTCACACCACTCACGCCACTGCCCCTAGCCTTCACCAGCCCCCTCACACACGGAACCCACAGTGCCTTCACGTCAACAAACCCTTCGCCCCTCGTGAGCAGCCCCCACTCAGCACACGCCCCACGTTCACGCCCCACCTATCTTCAGACTGCCATCACATCCTCACATCATCAGCTCCCTTCAACGCACAAAGCCACGTTTATCACATAGTCACGCACAGCCTACTCACCTTAGCGCCCCCACTGCCCTTCGACTCAACAAACCAAAGGCCAATCACCTTCACGTACAGGTCGTCACTTACGTGATCTCAGCACACCACACGCCACAAGCCTCTCGCCACATAAAACCCTTAAGCCACAGCAAACCAAATCACCTCACCTAGCCGCCTGCCCCTTCATCACGCAAGCGACCCTCAACCAGCCCTCACTCTCGCCACTCAATGCCCCTTTGACCATTAATCGAAAGCAACAGAGCCTGCTTCTCCATGCCCACTACACTTACCAGCTTCACCCACGCAACAACCTTCCTAGCCGCATAATATCCCCTGGCCTCCTTCACGCATACAGCCCATCAAAACCAGTCCAAACCTGCCGCAAACAGCCCTATCTACTGCCCCCAAAACAGTCCAAAAACCGCAACCCAAACCAGTTCAAATAACCCGCAAAACAGTCCACTAAATCACCAAAAACAGTGATCAGAAAATTCAACAAAAACAGTAGAGAAACGGAGTGAAAATAACAACCCGAGCAGTGAAACCGCGAGGAAAATCGTTGGATTAGTGAACCAGAAAAGTGGCGGAGTATCAATCCTTCCGACGGCCGTGTAACGCGCTTTCGAGGAACGACAAAAGAGGTTAGACCTGAGGGCACCCTTTTTATTCATTATCTTTCGTTTATTTTATTTAATTTGAATATTATTGCATGAGAGTCGTTTGAGGCATGATGTGATTATTGGATGAGCGGGATGTGTGTTCCCTTTTGTGGTATATCGGATGGAAACCCGGACGTAAATTCTGTAGCCGATTCCGAATGGACGGTAGTATGGTCTGCACTCGGGATACAACTCCACGTACCACTTAAGATACACATATCTCGTCTCATCCAAATTTGTATTTGAGCATGTTATAGTTTATAGGTTGTTTATTTATTATTTTAAGCATGATTTATTTAGTTTATTATTTAATGTTCGAAGCATGATTATGTTATTTAGGCATGTCGTTTCTTTATTCTTTATGCATGATGCTTTGTTTAGTTTATGTTTATGTTTAATTAGTTATTTGTTTACTTTGGCTTAATGGTTCAATATGCTCGTTGTGTTATATTGCGTGAAGTTATTTGGATGAAAGCATGTTAGATCTAAGTACCCTTGAGCATGATTATTGAGTAGACTTGGTTAGTTCATTGCACAAATTATATCATCACAAGTGACATAAGTAAAGGACCATTCCGAACCCAACGGTTTGAGGTCTTCCTTGCGAGGGGTGAGTGCGGCCTTAAATCTTTGTCCCGGTTCACACCGGGTGGCGACTCCATGTTATTTCGTACTCCCAACTAGGCCGCGAGCCTAGAACAGCGTCGCCCAGGTTCTGTTGTCTACAGTCTGGCGACTCCACTGGGATAGAGAATCGGCCCCGAAATCATGTCTTGTGATGTGTATGATTTGTGCATTAGTTGACCGTTTCTATAGTGGTTGAGGGAGTTCAATCAAATGCATTGTCATAAACTCGCATGAGAACGATAGTTGTATATCCTATAGAAGTTTCCTCTTTATGCTTTTGATAACCACATGCATATTATATCTCGTTTGTCGCACGCATCTCATGCATACATGCATCATGTTAACCCTTTGTGTCTTAAAAGCCATCATAGATATCCGTTGGGTTAGAAAAAAAAGGTTATTCAAGAGGAGTTTAGCAAACATGGATAGCGGGGAAAAGGAAATCGAGAAATAGAAAACCTTACGGCAAGGATAGAAAGACCTTTGGGGGGGCCTTCAAAAAAAAAAGAGAAAGAAAAGAAAAGAGAAAAAAAAAGAGAGAAAAGAAAAAAAGGGAAAGAAAAAGGAAAAAACAAAAGAAAAAAAGAAAAAAAGAGAAAAAAAAAAAAGAGAGAAAAAAAAAAAAATGGAAAAAAGAAGAAAAAAAAAAGAAAAAGGAAAAGGAAAAAAGAGAAAAAAATTGTTGTTTTAGTCTTGATAGTTAGACATAAGTCCGATGAGGGAATTGTTTGCTTTAGGGTGAAACCTTAGAAACGATAAACTTTTGACGTGCTTTTATCTGATAATTTGAGTAATTGATCTATGTTAGACTCGTAAGCACTTGATTATGGTTCTTAGCAGTGAAAACCTGAGCAGTTAGCAAAGTGACTAGTTGATGAAATTGTAGGTCGGTGAATGACCGTTTGCTTAGATGTCTATCTTGATTTGCTTATGTTATGATGTGTGGTATGGTTGAAAATAAAAGAAAAGTCTCTAAAGAAAAAAATGAACCACCTACAACCGATAAGCGTGAAGCTACCCATGGGCGAGTATTAGGACCACCATGAGGAGAAATGCTACCTTAAAGGGTAGGTGTGTTGAAAAAAAAAGAAAAAAAGAGGAAAAAAAAAAAGAAAAAAAAAAGAGAGAAAAAAATGAAGTTCAAAATGAAAAGAAAAAGAGAGAGACAAAGGAAAAGAAAGAAAACCATACCACATTGAGCACTGAAAAGCAACTGCAGACATAATTGAGATATCTAGGTTGGTTTGACCCACCGATCCCGATTTTTGAAATAAAATCATCGAGTTAGCTTACTTAAGGATTAAGCTGTGAAAGAACCTTTGCACACACACACTTTGAGACTGGCATAGATCATTTATTCAAAGACTTGGATTTGAGTTGCGTCGAATGTTTTGAAGGTTCTCTAGTTTCATTACTAGGCATTCCTTGAGGACGATAATATGTATAACTATTGAGAATATTTCGTAGCATGTGATATATATGATGATATGGAAGGCCCCACCATGTGGTTCATCTTGACCAAATGCAAACAGTATGGACCAGAAAGCTAAATCAAGATTGGGGACGACCAGTCTACCACCTCGTGAATCCGGGACATAACAAGAAATTGAGCCATGAGACCAGAGAGAAGATTGTGCAATCACCTGGAAAACTGGCAGAAGACCTAACCCAACGGAATAGGAAATTCATTCATGCATGCATGCATACACATAACATATTTTGCATTCTTTTTTGTGTTTGTTTCGTTTTGTATTCACAGGTTTCAAAGAGAAGAAAAAGAGAAAGCAGCAAAGACAAGCCAATCAGAAGCAGCAACAATACAGTCAGTTTCAGAAATGAATCAGCATTAGTTTCGGGGATGAGTCCTAGGGTTGAGGCCCATATCAGTTTCAGTTTGGGGATGAGTCCCAGGGTTGAAGCCTATATCAGTTTCAGTTCGGGAATGAATCACAGGGTCGAGGCCCACATCGTCAGAGTTTTAGAATGAATCTTAGGGTCGAGGCCCACAATATAACCAGTTTCAGGAATGAGCCCACATTCAGCACAGTTCAGAAATGAACCATCAGCATCAGTTTCGCAGGGTATGGCACTTTGGGGGCGAGGCCCACATTAGCATCACCATCAGTCTTGTCGGGCATGACACTCTGGGGGCGAGGCCCATATCATTATCAGTATTAGTATTGCCGGGTATGGCACTTTAGGGCGAGGCCCACATCACATCACTAGTATCAGTCTTACCGGGTATGGCATTCTGGGGGCGAGGCCCACATTGGTTCAGTATTAGTTCTGCCAGGTATGGAGATATCAGATCAGCTCTGCCAGATACGGTACTCCAGGTATGGAGATATCAGATCAGCTCTGCCAGATACGGTACTCCAGGTATGGAGATATCAGATCAGTTCTGCTAGGTATGGTAATCCGAGAATGGATCAGAGTTCGAGAAAGAACAAGCCAGGAATGGTAATCCGAGAATGGATCAGAGTTCGAGAATGAACAAGCCGAGAATGGTAATCCGAGAATGGATCAGAGTTCGAGAATGGACAAGCCGAGAATGGTAATCCGAGAATGGATCAGAGTTCGAGAATGAACAAGCCGGAAATGGTAATCCGAGAATGGATCAGAGTTCGAGAATGAACAAGCCGAGAATGGTAATCCGAGAATGGATCAGAGTTCGAGAATTGACAAGCCGAGAATGGCACTCCGAGAATGGAGCACAGTTCGGGAATGAACAAAAGCCGGGAATGACACTCCGAGAATGGAGCACGGTTCGGGAATGGATCACCTCACAACATGGTTCGGGAATGGACGACCTCACAGTAACAGTTCGGGAATGGACCACCTCACAGTAACGGTTCAGGAATGGAACATCTCATACAGTACAGTTCGGGAATGACCCATTACATCAGCATCAGCATCAGTTTTGGGGATGAGTCCAAGGCCGAGGCCCATATCAATATCAGTTTGGGGCGAGGCCAATATCAGTTTGGGGGCGAGGCCCACATCAGTTTGGGGCGAGGCCCACATCAGTTTGGGGCGAGGCCCATATCAGTTTGGGGCGAGGCCCACATCAGTTTCAGTCTGGGGGCGAGGCTCACATCAGCATCAATTTGGGGGTGAGGCCCACATTAGTATCAGTTTGGGGCGAGGCCCACATTAGTGTCAGTCTGGGGGCGAGGCCCACATCAATATCAGTCTGGGGGCGAGGCCCATATCAGTATCAATCCGGGGCGAGGCCTACATCAGTATCAGCTTGGGGATGAGTCCTAGGGCGAGGCCCACACTAGTATCAATCTGGGGCGAGGCCTACATCAGTCTGGGGGCGAGGCCCACGTCAGTATCAGTTCAGGGGCGAGGCCCTTATCATCAGTTGTAGTTCCGGGTCGAGGTGCCCACTACATCATCAGTTCGAGGGCGAGGTCCCTATTGTCAGCGGTGTTGGGTCGAGATGCCCAGGGTCGAGGTGCCCCCGTTGTCGGTTGTAGTTCCGGGTCGAGGTGCCCAGGGTCGAGGTGCCCACTACATCATCATTTTCGGGATGCGTCCCAGGGTCGAGGCCCATATTTTGTCAGCGGTATTGGGATGCGTCCCAGGGTCGAGGCCCCCGTTGTCGGTTGCAGTTATTGGGATGCGTCCCAGGGTCGAGGCCCACTGCATCTTTGGTTTTTGGGATGCGTCCCAGGGTCGAGGCCCACATTGTCAGCGGTATTGGGATGCGTCCCAGGGTCGAGGCCCCCGTTGTCGGTTGCAGTTATTGGGATGCGTCCCAGGGTCGAGGCCCACTGCATCTTTGGTTTTTGGGATGCGTCCCAGGGTCGAGGCCCACATTGTCAGCGGTATTGGGATGCGTCCCAGGGTCGAGGCCCCCGTTGTCGGTTGCAGTTATTGGGATGCGTCCCAGGATCGAGGTCCACTGCATCATCAGCTCAGCATAGCAGCAGGCAAGTCAGGTGGCAGCTGGCGAGCCAGGTAAGTAAAAAATGCATTGCATAACTTTGATAGGATTGTTTCAAAGTCACACACTGCACAAGTCCCATCAAAGTGGGGGCGACTGTAGACATTGCATTTTTGCATATCAGCCCGATGATGAGTCTCGTAGAGAGACACTATCTCTTTAGTTGTGAAAGCCGCGGGAAACGGACGTCGGAAGGGTAAAGTTGGAAATTGATATTTTGGTCGGATTTAACTCGCTTGTTTCGCTTCGGGTTCGCTTGTTGGACCTCTATTTTAAAACACACCAAACCCATTAAATCACATCTCACAAATTAAATAATTAAAACATTTAAAATATATGTCACAAATTAAATTGAATTAAAAAATAATAAAATTAAATTAAATAACTAAATTGAAATTAAACTAAATCAAATTAAATCCAATTGAAACCAATTAAATTGAAATCTTAATTAAATTAAATTCACAATTAAATCAAATTAAAACAATTAAATTAAATAAATCTCTTCCTAAATTTAAATCAATCACTCCCCTAATTTAAATAAATTCCCCAATTAATTGATTTTGTTTCCTATTAAAGCCATGCATAACCCTAATTCCCCCACCCTCTCACTATAAAAATAACACAAAACTAAACCCTGGCTAATCCTCCCAAAAACACAAAAAGAAAAGAACCCTCAGCTCATTCGGCCGATCCTCTCTCAAAGCCCTCACACCACTCACGCCACTGCCCCTAGCCTTCACCAGCCCCCTCACACACGGAACCCACAGTGCCTTCACGTCAACAAACCCTTCGCCCCTCGTGAGCAGCCCCCACTCAGCACACGCCCCACGTTCACGCCCCACCTATCTTCAGACTGCCATCACATCCTCACATCATCAGCTCCCTTCAACGCACAAAGCCACGTTTATCACATAGTCACGCACAGCCTACTCACCTTAGCGCCCCCATTGCCCTTCGACTCAAAAAACCAAAGGCCAATCACCTTCACGTACATGCCGTCACTTACGTGACCTCAGCACACCACACGCCACAAGCCTCTCGCCACATAAAACCCTTAAGCCACAGCAAACCAAATCACCTCACCTAGCCGCCTGCCCCTTCATCACGCAAGCGACCCTCAACCAGCCCTCACTCTCGCCACCCAATGCCCCTTTGACCATTAATCGAAAGCAACACAGCCTGCTTCTCCACGCCCACTACACTGACCAGCTTCACCCACGCAACAACCTTCCTAGCCGCATAATATCCCCTGGCCTCCTTCACGCATACAGCCCATCAAAACCAGTCCAAACCTGCCGCAAACAGCCCTATTTACTGCCCCCAAAACAGTCCAAAAACCGCAACCCAAACCAGTTCAAATAACCCGCAAAACAGTCCACTAAATCACCAAAAACAGTGATCAGAAAATTCAACAAAAACAGTAGAGAAACGGAGTGAAAATAACAACCCGAGCAGTGAAACCGCGAGGAAAATCGTTGGATTAGTGAACCAGAAAAGTGGCGGAGTATCAATCCTTCCGACGGCCGTGTAACGCGCTTTCGAGGAACGACAAAAGAGGTTAGACCTGAGGGCACCCTTTTTATTCATTATCTTTCGTTTATTTTATTTAATTTGAATATTATTGCATGAGAGTCGTTTGAGGCATGATGTGATTATTGGATGAGCGGGATGTGTGTTCCCTTTTGTGGTATATCGGATGGAAACCCGGACGTAAATTCTGTAGCCGATTCCGAATGGACGGTAGTATGGTCTGCACTCGGGATACAACTCCACGTACCACTTAAGATACACATATCTCGTCTCATCCAAATTTGTATTTGAGCATGTTATAGTTTATAGGTTGTTTATTTATTATTTTAAGCATGATTTAATTTAGTTTATTATTTAATGTTCGAAGCATGATTATGTTATTTAGGCATGTCGTTTCTTTATTCTTTATGCATGATGCTTTGTTTAGTTTATGTTTATGTTTAATTAGTTATTTGTTTACTTTGGCTTAATGGTTCAATATGCTCGTTGTGTTATATTGCGTGAAGTTATTTGGATGAAAGCATGTTAGATCTAAGTACCCTTGAGCATGATTATTGAGTAGACTTGGTTAGTTCATTGCACAAATTATATCATCACAAGTGACATAAGTAAAGGACCATTCCGAACCCAACGGTTTGAGGTCTTCCCTTGCGAGGGGTGAGTGCGGCCTTAAATCTTTGTCCCGGTTCACACCGGGTGGCGACTCCATGTTATTTCGTACTCCCAACTAGGCCGCGAGCCTAGAACAGCGTCGCCCAGGTTCTGTTGTCTACAATTGTCATGCATAGAATCCATTTCAGATTTCATGACTTCCTGCCATTTTCCCGAATCGATATCCAATATCGTCTGTTTATACATATCGTTTGTTTATACGTAGTCGGATCCGTTTCCTCCAAGAGGAGAATATTTAGGCTCACATCAGACGTTAAAAATAATCTCTTTGAAGGCTTTGATATTCTACTATACCTACATAGAACCTGTGTTTTAGAGTCTTCACCTAATTGGATTTCTGGTTCCATCTCGGGTTCCTTAATATTTGGATCAAACTCATCGAGTTCAATCTTTCTACAATTCTCATTTTCTGTCAAAATTTCTTTTCAAGAAAAGTGTAAAAATGAGTAACAAATACATTTCGTTGCTCAGAATTATAGAATTGATATCCCAAAGAATTTTCAGGATATCCAACTAACCTGTATTTATACCCCCAGGTGCTAGTTTATTATGCTGCGCAATACTAACGTATGCGAGACGACCTCAAATCTTTAAATACCTAAGACTTAGATTTCTATTGTACCATATCTAATATGGGATCATAGAAATATCTTTCGATGGAACTCTGTTAAGTATGTGGGAAGTAGTAAGTAAAGCATAACCTCAAAGGTAATATGGAAGATCTATATAGTTCATTATAGATCGTACCATATCCAATAAAGTACGATTTCTTCGTTCAGACACACCATTGTGTTGAAGAGTTCCTGGTGGGCTATATTGGGCGAGAATATGATTCTACCTTAAATAACTTCTGAATTCATCACTCATGAATTCACCACCTTGATCTAATCGAAGACACTTGATGAATTTTTCAGTTTGTTTTTCAATTTCATTTCGGGATATTTTGAACTTTTCAAATGTTTCCGATTTATGTCTCATCAAATAGACATATTCATATCTTGACTTATCATCTGTGAAAGTCACGAAGTATGTTGAACCATCATGAGCGACACCATTTTCAGGACCACACACATCACTATGTACTAGCTCCAATAAATCTTCAGCACGATGTCCAACACTAAGAAATTGGGCATTTTTCATTTTCCCTTTGATACATGACTCACAAATCGGATAAAAATCTAAGGTAAGTGTTGTGAAATTTGAAATTGTAAGTATACAGTGTCAAGTTTTAGTAAAGAATAAGTAAGAGTGTCAAACCCACATGAATTGAAATCAAATTTACACCAAGTATTATAATTACTAAACTTAACTTTATTTAGACATAAATTTAAATTAAACTAAATTAAAATCAAAAACTAAATAAGCAAGAAGTCAAAATATTTAATTAAGAAATATCAGGATGAGATAAATTCTAGAGTCTGATTTCCCATAGTTATCTCATATGTATTTGTTATGCCAATCAATTATTACTCAATTTCATAGTTTATAAGCCAGGAATCCTAAATTATTCTACTTATTCTCTCGAGTGCCGAGTGAAAATATTATTAATTGCCGACTTCGATATCCCTATAAAAATCTAGCAATTAACAATTTCTTACACTATGTGATTTTTTATTAACGACTTCAAATGAGTTATAGGCCCCTTGAATTCTATAAAATTCCTATATTATATTTTCTAGATCCTATTCAAAATCTCATATCCCAAGTGATAGATTTTAAACATGGAATCATCTAATTTGTGGCCAACAGACCAAAAGCATTAAACTCAAGAAAATATAAATAAAGGAATATGCTGCATCATCCTTTAGAATAAGAAAATTAGTTCATGACTAAGTAGAAGAACAATGGAAACAGATTCAAAAACATATTGAACATCATAAGAGTTTGAATAAAAACTAGAAGATAAAACCAAATCAATGTTGTTAAAGGTGTTGGGGCAGTTGTGGAACCCCTATGGCCGAACCGGTGCCCCGCACAATAGAGGTAGGTCTAACCCAATGATATCAGGGATAGGTGTATTTTAAATTTTTTTAAAATATTTTAATGAAAACTACATTTCGATACGAGTCCGTAGGAAAAAATGGGGACCAAATTGGAGTCCGGAAACCCCAGAACGGAGAAAATGAAGTTTTAGTGTTCATCAGCCCTCGGAGTCGCGACGCGGAGCCTTGGGAGTCGAGATGCTCCAAAGTGCGAGAGCTGAACGTCTCGGTGTCGCGACGCGGAAGAGTGGGAGTCGCGATGTTCCTAGGTCCGATGCTCAGTGTCGCGACGCTGGAAGGTCAGTGTCGCGACGCTCCCCTAGGCAGTGAGCAATTTCAACCTTCAAATCAATCTTAAAAACTTCTAATTTTCTCCTATCATTTCAATACACCTTAAAATCAATTTTAAAATTAAAACCAACCATAGCACATATTATACAACTAACATACATGTATTCTAAATACATATATACATTTATTTGAATCAAAACACAAACCAATTTAAAATCTCACTATGAAATGTCTCATAAACAATTCTAATTCACCCAAAGGTGGTCAAGTGATTCTAGAATGGTAGTCATAGCTATAAGTTTTAATATAGAGTTCCAAAATCTTATTAATTGTTCCATGTCCAACATGAATATATTTGACCTAATTAACAAGCATATTGTATTTATACTTCCAAAGCATCCTAACACAATTTATTAGCCTTATTTCAACTTTAAGCTATGTAATCATGCATCCAATACTTAATTTATCACTATATGTCTCACTAATGAAAACTCACTAATGAAGAACATAGCTTAAGAGAAGTTCAAACTTACATAGTAAGCTTGATGCAAAGATCCAATATTCTTCTCTTTGTTGAAATGGTTGGAGAACTTCCAAGGTTTGCAAGCTTGACTCCAAGATTCAATTTTGATTCCAATATTAGCAAGCTTCACTCCAAGATTCAATCTTGATTTCTCCCATATTAAATGTTGTAGAGACCTCACAAAGCTTCTCTAAACAGTTCTTTAACTTAGGCTAATTTCTCCAAGAATTGCTTATATTTGGCTTTCTTAAGCTTAATTAAAACATTCATAAAGCTTGCTATTTATAGCAAAACTTAGGTACTTTTTAATTAATCAAGTAACCAATAAACTTTTATGTGGGCTTAATCTAATTTGTCAAATATATATAATTAGGTGTGACTAATCAAATTTGTTTACCACTTTGATTTAATCCAATTAAATCAAGACAAAGATTATGAAATGGATTAGTTCAGTGTTTGCTACTTTGATTTAATCCAATTAAATCAAGCCAAAAACACCTATAATTACATACTTGCAATTACCATAATATCCTCAAATGGTAGAGATAATTATGAAATTACGACAAAGCCCTTGTGTAAATATTGAATTAATCCAATTAGATCAAAGTAAATAATCAAGATTATAATATCGAATATTATCTTTTATAAAAAATAATTGGCTACCCAACTGCTCAACGAGTACACTTCATATTGTGACTCTCTAAGTTCAGACACGTTCGTCATATAAGCCTAGCTAATATGTACGCAATTCGGCCACCTCTGAATTCGCAAAGAACACGAATGAGCTTTCTGAACTATACAAGTCGAGGTCATCACATATGTTTAACAATTCCTCTGTCGTAGGCTATCCGAGTTGTGCTTAGGAAACATAGAATACACCGTCAAGTTTCCTAAACGTACATCTCATGTCGACATGTCCACGATTCTTTGCAATTGATGTGATCCACCCTAGGTGATCGACTTTGGCCAAAGTTTTAAGAATCATGACTTACTTACATGGATACCTAAACCCCTTATGGTACATATACGGGCCAACATATTCTATATTGATTCGCACTTGATTAACGAGTGCATATGTCCACACCCAACGGACATCTAAAGGCCAGACCATGAAAGGTTTATGATATACATGGCATCAAAGTGCGGAGGATCTCACACAAAATCAATGTTATCATATAGTCAAAGGATCACATATGTTACTCGACTCGATGAGATTCTTATTGACGGTGGTGTGTACTTCCAAATATTAGGAATTGTGGATGCTGGTTTTCACCCGAGGTCCACAATCAGAATTTGTAGATTGGGGGCATTAACGATCCTGCAAAACAAAGATAAAGTGAACGGGAGTAGACTACCACCGGTATGGTGGGCGCCGGGTACACTCCGACGCTCAAGTCAGTAACATGAAATGAGCCAGTGAATATGTAAATGTGAAAGGTAGGTTTGATGTTACCTTGACCTCTCTGGGTGGCCGTGAGGGCGGTGGTAAGTGTATAAGGGGGGGATGGAGAGCTCTCAGAGAGCTAATGTCAAAGAGCATAGGCTTGTAAGAAATAAGTGAAGCCCCCCCTAGAGTTGAGAAGCTCCCCCATTTTATAGATTGAAGGAAGTCACTTTACAGTTGTAACAGAAGCTGTAAAAGAGACCCACAACGTGCTGTGATTTCTGGCAATGGGGCCTCGCACACGTTTGATGTTTCTACTTTCGGCGGGGAGGATAAAGTGCATGTGGAAATATATTCGTTGTTTGGAAAAGAGAGAAACGATCGGTAAATAATTAAGGGGATTTGTCTTTAAACTATTGGATTTGTTTTTATAAATGATTTAACGTTTAATGGGCTGAGTTATTGCTTTGGGCCTCACCCGGTATTGGGTTCGAAGTGAAAGACGTTTTTGCCCTCGTGCCCAAATTTGGCACGTACAGGAATCATTTGTGAGTCATTCAGTATTTGGTCCAACCAATACCCACACATCTATACGAGGTTCTAAAGCTCATGGTACATCGAGTTTAAACCATTGGGACTCCAATTCTAATATATGATATGTGCTAGTCTTCTAGGGTATAAGAATTCGACCGTATTCCAAAACCAACGATTATGAATATTTATTTTAAGAATAGTTTATAATAGTAATACTTATCCCAATGTCAGACCACCTAATGTCCATCATTACTACAAGACTATTCTAAGGTCGATGTCATTCTTAGCATATTTATACATCAATCTAATATGCATAATGACAATACCATTAATAAGGTATAAAATAAAAATGTAGTTATTTTATTAATAAATAAATAATAAAATGTATAATACATTATTCGGATTGGCGCTGAAAGTCCAAACTCCAACAAACTCTCATTTGTTTAATGTCGATCTGGATGGTACCGCAGTCTCATCTCCTCCACATGTTTATTAAATAACTTATGAGGTAAGGTCTTAGTAAGAGGGTCTGTTATGTTGTCTAGTCCTTGAACCTTCAAGACCACTAAGTTCAGACATGATCTAAGCCACGCATGGAGCATCAAAGGACATGGCCTCAACATAATTGAGCACTGCAAGTCATACCAGATGGACTCGCCGGTAATTCTGAAATCAATCACATTTTTGATGAATGAAGCCGAATCAAGCCCAACACCAGATATTCAAGTTACACAAGGCTTAATGGGCTTGAGACACATCATTTGGGTATTGTAATATGAAGCCCACGAAATTTGGAGCATTTTGTGCAAAAGGGACGATTTTGTTATTTTGGGAAAACTTGTATCTTTTGTTGACTTTTTGGGTTTTTCATTGTTTTGTTGACTTAGTCATGTCATTTGTAACTAATTTAGCTAAGTCATTTAGTTAGATTTGATTAGAACCAAATAGTTAGCAAAAAGGGCCCAATAGGCATTATTGTAAAAGTTATGTCTTTTGTTGACTTTTTCTTTGATATTTTTGAAACTTGTTTGAAATATCTTAGCTTAGATATTTATATTAATTAGAAAATGACTATTAAGGGCTTGACCTATAAATAGCCATTGGGTAGTTTTAGGACTTTTTAGTCTTTTTACCTTTTAAGAGTATTTTAGTAAATTTGTCTTGTCATATATGATGTAAACTTTGTCTTCTTTAATAATAACTTACCAATTTTGAATTTCTTCAAAGAAAAATGGCTATGGCCGAATTTCAAGCTTAAGGGAGGGATTCCCCTTTGTTTCAGCTTTGACTTATTTAAGGCGTGGCAACCTTGGTGGCGTCTCCGTGCTAGCGGAACACTACAAGGAATAATCTTAATGGTTCTCAAAGACAAGTTCTTGTGGGTCTTCTTTGTGGCCTTGGAAGGGTTTTATTCCTACAAAATCAAATTCGCGATGCTTGGGGTTCTATCCGTTGCGAGGGGTTTGCTTGGCCTAATCATCCAAGTGAGTTCCGTGACATTTGGTATCAGAGCTTATGGTTACAAGGTCTGATTTTTCTATCTTTACTTTGTGTTTTTCATATAGTCTTTGTTGTGTGTTGTTAGTCATCACGATACTTGTTCATCTTGATTTTTAGTTTTTGTGTTTCTTAAGTATTTTTGCCTTTTTTGAATCGCCTGTGATCGGAATACTGGCCTTATACCAGCATATTGGTGTAAAAATACACTAGACACGGCTTCTGAAACCGGGAAAGTTTCATACTGGCCTTCATACCGGTCTACTTGGGGATTACATAGCTACCAAAACCTGGCTAGTTTCATACCGGTCTCATACCGGACTTTATATTGGTCAACTTGTTCTAAAACATAGCTATTGGAACTAGGCAAGTACATACCGGCTTATATATCGGTCTCCATACCAGTGAACCTGTGAGTAAAATATAGCTACTGGAACTGGCAAGCAATCATACCGGTACCATACCAGACTCCAAATCGGTCGACACTTAGAATTTTTTTTAGAGCTCAAATGACTTGAAGAGCAAAAAAAGAGTAAAAAAGTTCCAAAATTTGGTTGAAATTGGTTGGTTCCATATCATCAATTGGGTGTCCGTGAAGGGTAATTCAACAAAATTTCTATTGAGGCACCAAATTTTCATCCCAATTTACATACGTCCGGGATTATTTGCATGCTTGTTTGCTTATTGTCCTAGTTTGTGATTTCCTTATTCCAAGCATTCTAGCTTTAGGTTTTCTTTGAATTGAGTTTATGTATTTGCTAATTCTTACTCGCATTACTTCCTTTGCCCTATATTGGTTTCTTATTGTTTATGATAGCTTGAAGATTACACATTGTTGTGAACTTTTTTGGTAAGTCATATTCACATAATATTGAGTGCAAACACGAGTGGAGTGAAGTGATACATTTTTTAGTGCAAACACGTGAGCGTGTGAGATTATATAATTATTTACATATTTGTTACTTCTAATTTGTTTGTTGAAGCTTTGAGATGGAAGGTACTAGTTTGACTGTGGATGAGAAGCTTGAGGCTTTAGATAGGAAGTTTACAGATATGATGAAGAACATGAATACTGTTTTGGAGAGGTTTTCAAAAAGTGTTGATAGTATACAAACAAGCAGTATTCCACAAGTACCACCACAAGTTGTGCCACAGCGGCATGTTCCACCACCTCGAGTACTACTAGTGGAAGAGGAGGCCGAGAATGATCCTGATGGGTTTGATGATTTGGAAGAATCAGTTGAGGAGGAAGAGAGGTATAGGCCCAAGAATCATAGGCAAGAGCAGAGGCGTGATAGAAGAGATAAGAGGTTTGATAGACATATAAGATTTGATGGCAGACGTGAGGATTATGGCAGGAGGGGTTACGGTAGACATGGTGATATTGATGGTGATTTGAGCAGTATCAAGATTAGGATACCAAACTTCCGGGGCAAGAATGATCATGAGGCATATTTGGAGTGGGAGAAGAAAATCAAGTTGATTTTCAACTGTCATCATTACTCTGATGAGAAGAAGATCAATTTGGCAGCCATGGAATTCACTGATTATGTGATGATTTGGTGGGATCAGATTATCACTAACAGAAGGAGAAATTATGAAAGGCAAGTTCAGACATGGGAAGAACTTCGAGGTCTCATGAGGAAACGATTCATACCCAGCCATTACTACCAAGAGTTGTATCAGACTACAACATATGTATCAAGGGGCTAAGAGTGTAGAGGATTACTATACTAATATGGAGGTTGCCATGATCAGGGCAAATGTAGTGGAGGATGCAGAGGCTACTATGGCACGGTTTCTAGGGGGCTTGAATAGAGAGATGGCCAATATGGTGGAGTTGTATCATTATGTTGATTTATAGGATATGCTTCACATGGCTATTAAGGTAGAGAGGAAACTCAAGAAGAATACCACATCTAGATTTGGTACTCAGACTACTCCTGTATAGAAGGGGAAATGTGTTCCTAATGATCAAAAGATGAAGACTTTAACAAGCCAAAGGCCGAACCAAGTGCCAAGTGTAAGGAGGTTGCGGAACCAAGCAAGGCTGGACTGAAACCTAAGAGTATATCACCCAAGACTAAGGACGTCAAGTGCTTCAAGTATTTAGGCATGGGACATTATGCTTCACAGTGCCCCAACATGAGCACCTTAGTGATTGATAAGAAGAGTGGTGAGGTATATTCTACTTACAGTGAGGTTTAGGTTGAGGATGATGAGCTTGTGATAGAAGATAATAGTGACAGAGAGGGAGTTGCATAAATTGGTGAGGATGGGAGTGATCTGCAGAGGAAGAACATATTCCACACTAGATGCCGTGTGAATGGTCAGGGGTGTAGTATGATCATTAACAGGGGCAATGGTACTAATGTCGCAAATACGTCTTTAGTTGAGAGGTTGGGATTAGATTGCTTGAAGCATCCCAAGCCTTACAAGTTGTAGTGGTTGAATGATTGTGGAGAAGTGCGGGTGACGAAGCAGGTATTATTGAGCTTCATCATTGGGCCTTATACTGATGATGTTTTGTGTGATGTGATACCCATACATACATGGCACATTCTTTTAGGAATGTCGTGGCAGTTTGATAGGAAGATTATACACGATGGGTTTAAGAATAAGTATTCATTTCAACATAAGGGAAAACCCATTACCTTATACCCACTTACACTGAGGCAAGTCCGCGAGGATCAAGTCAAGTTGCAACTTGAGAGAGATAGAGAGAGAGGGTGCAAACACAACCTTGGAGAAAACACGTGAGGGAAGTGTGACCGAACCTGGTAAGGAAATTAAGGCTAAGGCCGTGAGTGTTCCCAAGGGGTGTGTGAGTGAACCTAGTGGGGAAATGAAATGGCGAGTGAAAAAATAGCTTCTACATTGGTGAAGGTGAAGCGAGGAGAGCTTTCAAGGCTAGCAAGCTCATGCTTTTGCTGGTCTACAAGGATCACATGTTTGTATTGCTAACACTGACCTTTTGCTTCTAGTTTCTATTTCTTCTCTTTTACATGAGTTAAAAGGGGTGCTGACAGAGGACATTCTTAGTGGGCTTCCACCCATTAGAAGAATCGAACACCAGATAGTGCCTAAGAATGATGGAACTTGACATATATATGATGACTGGAGAGCTATAACTAATATCATGGTAACGTATCACCATCCCATATCTAGGCCTATTAATTTGTTAGATGTATAGAAGATTACTTTTAAGACCAAATATAGATTATATGAGAAGTTAATATTACTGTTTGGTCTGACAAACGTCCCTAGTGTTTCTATGAGATTAAAGAACCATGTACTGTGTGCATCTATAGTGGAGTTTGTAGTAATCTATTTTGATGACGTCTTAGTGTACAATAAGTCATTAGATGAGCATGTTCTGTATTTAAGGCATGTTCTTGATATTTTAAGAAAGAAACAATCGTATGCTAATTTTAACATGAATTTGAAACCTTTTGAGGAATGTTTGCCATTGAAAGAGTTTGCATATGATAGGTGTATTCATTCTTCTAATTCTTACTCGCCTTATGAGATTGATTATTATTTTATTTCTTTAACTCATATGGATTTATTATCTTTGATTGTTATTAAGCTTGGGAGTGTGAATGTGAAAATAAAGGCAAAGTTGGTGAGAAAAATGGGTTTCTAGCGCATTGTATTTGAACCCAAAGATTGGGTATGGCTACATTTACGCAATGAGAGGTTCCTAACACAGTGGAGATCTAAGCTACAACCGAGAGGAGAGGTTCATTTCAAGTCTTGGAGCGGATCACTGACAATGCTTGCGAGATAGATCTTTCTGGTGAGTATGGTGTGTCAGCAACGTTTAATGTTTCTGATTTGTCTTACTTTGATGCAAGTGCATATTCCAGGCCGAATCCTTTTCAAGCGAGAGGGAATGACATGATCCAAGCCATGCATGGAGCATTAAAGGACACAACCTCAATATAATGGAGCATTGCAAGTCATACCAGATGGACGCGACAGTAATTCTGAAATCAATCACATTTTTTACTAATCAAGCCGAATCAAGCTCAACGCCAAATATTTGAGTTACACAAGGCTTAATGGGCTTTAGACACATTATTTGGGTATTGTAACTTGAAGCCCACGAAATTTGGAGCATTTTGTGCAAAATGGACGATTTTGTCATTTTGGGGAAACTTGCCTCTTTGGTTGACTTTTTGGGTTTTTCATTTTTTTGTTGACTTAGTTAGGTCATTTGTAACTAAGTTAGCTAAGTCATTTAGTTAGATTTGATTAGAACCAAATAGTTAGAAAAAAAGACCCAATATATATTATTGTAAAACTTATGTCTTTTGTTGATTTTTTTCTTTGATATTTTTGAAACTTGTTTGAAATATCTTAGCTTAGATATTTATATTAATTAGGAAATGACTATTAAGGGCTTGACCTTTAAATAACTATTGGGTAGTTTTAGGACTTTTTTGTCTTTCTACATACCAATTTCGAATTTCTTCAAAGAAAAATGGCTATGGCCGAATTTCAAGCTTAAGGGAGGGATTCCCATTTGTTTCAGCTTCGACTTATCTAAGGCGTGGCAACCTTAGTAGCGTTTTCGTGCTAGCAAAATACTACAAGCAATCATCTTAAGGGTTCTCAAAGAGAAGTTCTATGTGAGTCTTCTTTGTGGTATTGGAAGAGTTTTGTCCTACAAAATCAAATTCGTGGTGTTTGGGGTTCTATCTGTTGCGATGGGTTTGCTTGGCCTAATCATCCAACTAAGTTCCGCGTTTATAAAAATATGAGAGCTGAACATCCTCTTATTTATAGAGGACGCTCAGCTCTCTTGCAAACAACTGTAAATTTCAATTGTCAACAATTGTAGGTGGATGGGGCATCCACCGAAAGGAGAATGGCAACTCTTCACCAAAATTAACTAATTAATTTTTTTTTAAGAATTACATATAACATACTTTGAATTTTTCATCAATTTCTGCCTTGAAAACTCAAAATTAGAAAATCTTGTAAACAACTAAGTTGTAGATATTTGAGTCTTCTTTCATCTAGAATTGTAATCGCCTCAATCCGATATCGAAGTAAAAGGTTATGGCCAAAGTACGAAAATTACGCAAGGCTGAAATTTCCGAAATTGTACACTGTTAGAACGCCCTTTTAAGTTTTTAGCCTCCAAAATCCAAATGTCACGTACATTTTTCTAGTTATACATCCAAAGTATTATTTCATCTATATAAGAAATAAAAATCATAATAAAAATATATAAAACGTAAATTTAATTATTATTTTACAAATGTGTTAAATTAAGAGGATTAATGAAATTATAAGTGTAAAATAATTAGTTTCTCTTTTATTAAATGTACACTTTTTAATGTCCATGACACCCCAACCAACTTATTACTAGTCCATAATAATTTAAGCGAAAACTTAAAAAAAAAATATATTATTCAAGTTAATAATTGTTTTCTTTCTTTCTAAATAAACAAATTCTCCTATATTTTTTACCCTTATTCTATACACATGTAAAATAAAGTATCAATCAATTCATTGTGCCCACAATATTCACAGGTCTTATTGAAAAGAGTGTAATATTTTTGTCCTAAAGTTATATCATAATTCACACTTGTTGGCAATAGCAGTTTATTTATATACAAAAATAGTTTTTTTTTTAAATAATAATACATCCTTAACCTTTGTAACGAGCTTTGGGCCAGTGACTCCCAAACCAGTTGGCTTTAGGGCACTAGGTGATAAGATACCCCTACGGACTTAATTGCTCGGATCTCAGATGTCAAGAAGAAGAATTGTCCGATTTTCTTAAGCTTTCTCTTTAACTCATGTAACGAGCTTTGAGCTAGTGACTCCTAGACCAGTTGCCTTAGGGCACTAAGTGTCAAAACACCCATACGGACTTAATTGTTCTTCACACTTTTTTTATTTGAATAACTCAAACTCCACCGTTTTACGCGAACAATCACTGCTTATTGAGGCAAGATGTTCGGTTACTAAGTAAAAGCCTGATTATTATAATTATCATTTTTTAAAAACTAACTCAAGCTCTACCATTTTACGCAAACAATCACTGTTTGCTGAGCCAAGATGTTTGGTTACTAAGTGAAAGCATGGTTAGTTTTTTTTAAATAAAAATATAAATTATGCTGCCTTTAGGTGCTACCTCTAACAAACTAGAGAACTGAATATTATAAAATTTCCACTTACAACTCATGATCTTATGTTACTGTGTATGTTGATAATATCTGTCAAATGAGCATGTGAAGATCAAATTTAATCAATATTATAGAGAATTCACAAATTTAAATGATTCAAAAAGAAATGAACAAAAATAACTTATTATGAAATATTGATATGCATCTCAGAAGCGAAAATTTCACTTGGTTAGTCAAAAATTTATTGTTGGTTTGTGCGTAGTTTTTTTTTTTTTTTTTTAAAAAAAACATAAAAGAAAATCAACATAAAATATTTTTTTTTTTACACACAAAATAACAACAAAGGAAAAACAACATAATTTTTTTTTTTACACAAAACAACAACAAAAAAATGGAAACATTTTTTTTAAGAAAAACACAACAATGAAACATAAAACAAAAACTATCTAATCAACCATCCCCTCCCCTCAACCAAATTGAGACATTGTCCCCAATGTTTGAATAAGAAGAAGTAGAGTTCAGAAGATATCACCTGGTTAGTGTGGAATTGATAATTGAATCTACGACTATTTAAATGAAAAATTACAGATTAAGATCCAAATCCACTATACGCTTCTTGCCACGATCGTTATCAGACCAGTTCAACTTGGAAAGAACGATGTCAATTTTTGGTTCATAAGCTAAGAGTTGGTCAATTAATTCATCAACTTTTCTTGTAGTTAGGACGATATATTTTACCGGTTTCGAAATGAACCCGAGTCTTTTGGCATGCTCAAGAAATACTAAAAGGAAATCGAAAAATTGACCAACATTAAGTAGTTCAATGGGTTTTCGGTGAATGTTCAAGTTCGCCCATGACGCACTTGTGAATATTTCTTCCAACTTGCTCAACCCATCTGATAAAACAATAAAAGCGTCAGCATGATTAATCATTTCAGTAAGTCTTTCAGACATACATGAGACAATGTATTCTTCTCTAATTGATTTTCCGATGAGGTTTTCATCTGCCAAAGTTTTTGGAATGATCCCCGAAACTTGACTGCCACCTTCGTGCACGGCCTTCGAAACACATCTCATCATTCCAACTTTACCCAATTTTTTTGCTGCCTCAACAAATTATGATTTAGTTCCAGGGCTAGATTCACAAAATACACAGATATTAGTGACTCGTCGTCTTGAAATTTTCTCCATTTTTTTTCTCTCTCTTTTTGGATGTGTCGAAGAGAGAAATGACAAGCTGTATTTATGGATCTTGAAAAAAAGGGTGAGTAATAAAAGCACTAGTACCTGCAAAATGATAATTGTTAGATGAATAGTAAAATAGATCGTGAAAGTCAAAAAGTTTAGATACCGTCGGCAAAATTAAAGTAGAGGAAATCAAAACAGTAAATTAAAGTAAAGCAAAACAGTAATATAAAGTAAAGGAAATCAAAGCAATAAATTGAAATAATTTGTATTGGTAGTTGTGATTATGGCTCACGTCTTCCTCTGATTTTACGTCCAGTAACGGCTTGAACGCCCCTCTATGGGTCGGGGATATGCTTCCCATCTAATTTTCTTAAAAATTCAGATTCCCGAGACTGTATTATTGTCTTTCTTTTTGAAATTGTGTATGCAAATTGTGAATCACTCGATGAACATGTCCACTGGGATGCGTCTCAAGAGTTAATGATATATAATCTGAAGACTCCTTACTCAATTCATCTCCAATGAATTGAATTTTATCTTCGCGATTGTCAGATATTATTCCTAAAGAACGACAACGAGTGTTGCACGTCCAGCGTGCACATTTATAATAAACACCTAATTGTTTAGCTCTTCGTTTCTTAGCATATGTGTTTTTCCCTAAACTATGCATGTAAGAAATTAATGAGTCAGATGACTCACCTGCCAAGCGAACACTTGTTTCAATTACCCAACGAATATCACTAGGAATACTATTGATCATAAGAAGCATCATTCTTTATGTGCGTGCTTTGTAAATTTTCATCAGAGCATTTTGGGGGAGAGAAGGAAAATGATTGTGGAGTTTTGCGAGAGTTTCTTTCATGCCTTGATTGTAGGGTATCGATAATTTTAGGAAACTAAAATAACCGACTTAGAGGCATGTAGTATAGTTATCCAATGTTTAACCGGGGTGTAAGATTCCGACAAAAAGAAAAAAATGCTGCAAAACTCAAGAAAAAATAGAAATTAGACAAATACAAAAGAAAAACAATTTATAATATAGCAATCACAGTACACTGGATTTGAAAGGAAAAATGGTTCTTGAAAATTTGAACACTCCAAAAATGATTTCAGACGTTGTCCATTCACTTTAAATATATCAGTATCCTTAGTATTCTCAATGTCAATAGTTCCATATGGGTAAACATGTTTCACAATAAATGGGCCACTCTATTTGGATTTCAATTTTCCAGGAAATAAATGAAGTCTAGAATTATAAAATATAACTTTTTGACCAATTTCAAATATTTTTCGTGAAATTCGACTATCATGAAAGACATTAGTTTTTGCTTTAAGAATTTTCGCATTCTCATATTCAACTCTTAAAGTTCATTTAATTACAGTTTACATTCATGACTGGCATTTTCAAGGTTTGAATTGAATACTTTAATAGCCCAATATGTCTTATGTTCAAATTCTACGGGCAAATGACAAGGTTTTCGATAAACTAGACGATATTGAGACATTCCCAAAGATGTTTTGAAAGCTGTTCGGTATGTCCAAAGTGCATCAGTCAGTCGAAGAGACCAATCTTTGCGATTTGGGTTAACCGTTTTTTCCAAAATTTATTTAATTTCCCTATTTGCTAGTTCAACTTGACCATTTGTCTAAGAGTGATAGGAGGTAGAAACTTTATGTGTAATTTCATACTTTTTCATTAAGGACTCAAAAGGCCTGTTATAAAAATATTTACCTCCATCACTTATAATGGCCCGAGGGATTCCAAATCGACTTAAAATATTTTCTTTTAAAAATTTAATCACAATTTTGTGATCATTGTTTCGAAAATGAATCGTCTCAACCCATTTTGAGACGTAATCAACTACAACTAAGATATATAAAAATCCAAAAGACGGTGGAAATTGACCCATGAAATCTACTCCCCAACAATCAAAGATTTTGATGACAGTGATAGGATTTAAAAGCATCATGTTTCTTTTTGAAATGAATCCCAACTTTGACAATTTTCACAAGTTTTGTAGAAAGCATATGTATCTTTAAAAATGGTGGGCCAATAAAATCCACACTGCAAGATTTTTACAGCGGTTTTTTTAGATGAGAAGTGACCTCCACATGCTTCTGAATGACAAAACTGAACAACACTACTTATCTCATTGTCCGATATGCATCGTAGGAAAATTTGATCGGGGCAATACTTGAACAGATATGGATCGTCCCAGTAGAATCTTTTGACTTCAATCAAAAATTTCTTCTTGTCTTGGTGGCTCCAATCTATAGGTATTTTTCTTGTAGCAAGAAAATTGACAATATTAGCATACTAAGGCATTGTATTTATAGAAAATAAAAAATCATCAGGAAAAGAGTCATTGATAGGAGTTGTGTCAATTGATGACTCATTTGTGAGTCTCGATAAATGATCTACAACCACATTCTCTACTCATTTCTTGTCTTTGAATGTGAGATTGAATTCTTGAAACAACAAAATCCACCGTAATAGACATCAAATATCTAATATCAGTATGGTCAGAATAAACAACAGTTGAGGAACCAATTAAATATGATTGAAATTTATCCAATGCAAATATTACAACAAGTAGTTCTTTTTCCGTAGTAGTGTAATTCATTTGTGCAATGTTTAAAGTTCTACTTGCGTAATAAATTACATACGACTTACCTTCCTTTCTATGTCCTAATACTGCGCCAACTGCATAATCACTGGCATCACACATTAGCTCAAAAGGCAAAGATCAATCAGTGGATTGTATGATAGAAGCAGAAGTTAAAAAACCGATAATCCTTTCAAATGATTTTTGACATTCTTCTGTCCATTCAAATGTTGCATATTTTAATAAAAGGTTATACAATTGTTTGGATATGGTACTTAAATTTTTAATGACCCTCCTATAAAATCCTGCATGTTCTAAGAAAGAACGAATTTCCATCACTGTTTTTGGTAGTGGCAATTTATAGATTACCTCTATTTTTGCCTTGTCAACCTCAATACCTTTAGATGACACAACGTGACCTAAAATAATTCCTGAATTAGTCATGAAAAGAAATTTTTCCCATTTTAACACAAGTCCTTTTTCTTCACATTTTTTCAAAATATTTTCCAAATTATTCAAGCAATTATCAAATTAGTTCCAAAAATAGTTATATTATCCATAAAGACCTCTAAAAAGTGTTCAACCATGTCACTAAATATGCTTAACAAGCATCGTTGGAACGTTGCTAGTGCATTTCAAAGTCCAAAAGGTATTTTCCTAAATGCAAATGTTCCAAATGGACATGTGAATGTGGTCTTTTCCTGGTATTATAAAGCAATGAGAATTTGATAATAACCTAAGTAACTATCAAGAAAGTAATAGTAAGGATGTCCATTTCCTACTTCTACCAGGGTTTAACACCCCAAGGTAGACAAGTAGTGGAAATGATGTGTAACAGTGAGTTTAGGGATAAAAATCCCAAAGATGTACAAGATTACCTAGAACACATAGCAGAGAATACACAATACTGGGACACAGTTGGCACTTATGAGTCGTATATAAAACCACAGTCATCCGGTAGATGTATGTTTAACCTTAGGGAAGGCCATTACCTTTCTGCTAAATATGCATCTCTAGCTAAAAAAACTGAGACATTAGAAATGAGGAAGAGTGATCATGTCAAGCCAATTCAAGAAGTCACATATCAAGTATGTAATTCGAATGAACATGTCACATAAGTTTTCCCAACCTTGCTAGCCCTGCAAGAATGTCTCTATGACCAAGTCAGTTCCATAAAGACCTTCAAGAGACCAAATCCAAACCCATACTTCCAAACCTGCAATTCTGGTTGGATAAACTATCCAAACTTCAATTGGAGGAATGATAATCAAGCACAACCATCGCAACAACCTCCTCAAGTACACTAGAATTTCCAAAATTCTCAGAATTATGAACCATATGTCTCACCGTCTAGGAAAACCCTTGAGGATACCTTGCATGCATTCATTGAGGAACATGAAGCCATCAATAACCAAAATTGATAAATTCATATATCCTATGGATTTATTATCTTGGAAACACAACCTGAAGCAAACACTTATAAGCCAATTCTTGTAATATTTGGTCGTCCATTTTTAGCAACAGTTAATGCTTTAATTAATTTGAGGAATGTAATCATGAATTAATCCTTTGACAATATGACGTTGGAGCTTAATGTTTTTAACAAGTGCAAACAACCATACAATGAGGATAGTGAAAACGACAACATGGAACTAATTGAACTAATTTTGGAGGAACATATTCAGGGGAGTTTATATGTTCTCATGGAAATTTGTATAACTAATATTTTTTAATAAAGTAGATTCAGATATTCCTAGTGATTTTTTACTTGATTCTACACAAGTACTGGAAGACGATAGAGAGAAATAAAATTTGAAGGAACTAGGAACAATAGAAGAAGAAAAACATGATGAAGCACCCAAATTGGAATTAAAGATTTTGCCAGAAGGATCGAAGTATGCATTTTTTGGAGATGAACAAACTTACCATGTGGTAATTTCTTCTTCCCTCACAAGAAATCAAGAAGGTAAGTTGTTAAATGTGTTGAGAGAACATAAACTGGCAATTGGATGGACTTTAAAAGACATAAAAGGGATTAAACCTTTGATCTGCACACATAAAATACATTTAGAAGATAATGCTAGGACATATCGTCAACCCCAAAGAAGATTAAGTGTAACATCCCCAATCCGGGAGATGCTACCGGCAGGGAATAGATCGTATTATCCCCATAAGCCTCTGACTTCTGATAACTGCTATTCTTATCTCACATATATATAAACACATGCATGGGACCATAGCCCAACTCATCAACCATGTATGTTACTCGACATTCTCTGACTCTGACTGAACTGGACTTTATCCCTGACTTGACCTGGTGGACAAACTCCCTAGTGACTGCCATCGGTATCCATCCTCTCGAGCTTGTCCTCCAAGAACCTGCAAAATAAAATACTGGAAGTGGGGGGTTAGATCGTTTGAGCGATCTAAGTGAGTGGACCGTTTTTTTAATAATGAAAACTTGAATACTTTAAGAAAATCATATTTTAGAAATCAATTCGAATCTTATTTGTAAACTTGTCTTTCTGAAAGCAATTTTGTTTCTGAAAACCTTTGTGAAAATATTTTCTTAAAGTCTTTGATAAAATTACTGTTTCTGAAAACATTCATTTGTAGAAAACTTTTCTCTGAAAACTGTTCCTGAAATTTGTATCTGTAAATTGATCTCTGAAAATTATTTTCTAAAAATCTAGTATTTGTCTCTGTAAACCTGACGCATGAGGGAGTTACGTATCGTCGTCCCCCCATACGCCTAACTAGAGCCAGGAGTGCAAATCCATGACATTGGGGCGTTACGTATCGTCGTCCCCCAAAACATGCCACTAATGTCCCTGAAACTAGTGGTCTTGGGGCGTTACATATCGCCCTCACCCAAGCCACTGAACTAGAACCGGGGGTGCGGATCTATGCTACCCTCCAGGCTCTGAATCTAGGATCTAGGGGTATCTGTCATCCCTAGTCCTGAACTGCATGTGCACACGATATCTGAATCCGTCAAATCCATGTCTGAGTCAAGTTACATACTGAGGTGGGTTTTTCCCCATGCCTCGAAAACATAAAATCATGCTTCTGAAATCATTACTTTCTAAATCATTTCTCAAAATATTATTTATCAAAATATATTTGAAGTAAACTCGGCTAACGCCCTAAATGTGGAAAAGTAAGTCTGATGTTAAAAATAGTAAAATGAAAATCAACTTAAGAAAAGAGTGTCCACTCACTGATTCGGAACTTGCTGGTGACGCCTTGAGATAGTGGCGGAACCGCATCTCCCGGTGATAATCTAGAATTAGTAAAATTCGTTAGTATCAAGGTTGCGAATTTATATCCTTACTAAATAAAATTTATTCATTATTCATGATAACTCATCCGTGCTATGTTACTAACATTTTAGGGTGGTCTAATAATTTTTACTACGCTCGTTCGAGGATCTCACAAGCTATTTCACAAAACTCCATATTCTGCCCTCTTTCCATAAATTTTAGTACACCAACACTGACTTTGAAAAGTTAGTGCGCTTAATCGGGGTTGAATTTGGGGCTAAAATTTTAATGGAATACTCGCTTATGTGTCTATTTTATGTTAGCTTTTACGGATCGTGATTTTGATTCCTAGAACTCAAGTTATGGACTGAAGTTCAGGGGCTATGCAACTGGAACAACTGGGCACATGGGCAGCAGATAGCCCGACTTCAAAAATTCGGTCCGGTCTCATCTTAAGTCCAAAAATTCTAAAATTTGGATATGTTATTCCCTTATATGTCTAGTTTATCTAGAAATTTACGCTTTATCAATCGGACATCATAAACTTGACTTACAAGTAAATCTTTACAGCCTGTCCGGAATGTGACTTCACTAAAATTTACTGCCCAACATACCAATTTCACCACTCTCTTAACTTTATTTAATTTTCACACAAGCAATTCTTATTACTTTCATCACCCGCCATTAATAAATATTATTAATTTACAAAACATACTTTTCCAACACATTCATACAAAACAAGCCAAAGACTTTAACCATTCACCTTTGAGTTATTAACTCCAAACAATTTAAAAGCATACTATAACATCTTTTTAATGCATGAACTTTAACAATTTATAATCAAATCAACAAAAGAAACTCCCTCCAATATGTTAAGAAATTTGGCCACATACCCATTTTTCCACCTTGGAATTATTTATCCAAACTTAGGCATAAAGTACTCCAAACAACATCATAAACGTGTCTTGATGCCTAATTTTTACTCAATCCTTTCAAACAACAAAGCCCCAATTTTGTAGGGTTCATGGGTGGGAAAATTCAAGTGAAGAATTCATGCTTATTTTCCAAAATAATAAGAAGAAAGAAGGAGAAGAAGCTTACTTGTTCAAGAAAAACTTGAAAATTATCACATTTCCTCACAAATGCACTTGAGAGTGAAGAAAAATTGAAGACTTTCCTTGAAGCCCCATCCACATTTTTTTGGTTTGAAAGAGATGAATGAATAGTGTGCTATTTATAAACAAAGGGGATGATTTTTGTTTTTTGTGATGAAGTGAGTGGCTCAGAATTTACCACATCACATAAATCTAGTCTATTCCCGAAATTATTATAGCATCCAAGGAAATCGTAATTTTTGACTTATTTCTGGTTCGAATTTGGAAAAATATTCAACACGGAAATTGTAGATCTCGGTCTTAGCTTTCCGAAGATATAAAATTCATAAAAATCGGAGTTCTTATGTGGACATAGTTGAATATCATTCCTCCAATTGAAGTTTGGATAGTTTATCCAACCAGAATTGCAGGTTTGGAAGTATGGGTTTGGATTTGGTCTCTTGAAGGTGTCATAGAGACATTCTTGCAGGGCTAGCAAGGTTGGGAAAACTTATGTGACATGTTCATTCGAATTACATACTTGATATGTAACTTCTTGAATTGGCTTGACATGATCACTCTTCCTCATTTCTAATGTCTCAGTTTTTTTAGCTAGAGATGCATATTTAGGAGAAAGGTAATGGTCTTCCCTAAGGTTAAACATACATCTACCAGATTACTATGGTTTTATAGACGACTCATAAGTGTCAACTATGTCCCAGTATTGTGTATTATCTGCTATGTGTTCTAGGTAATCTAGTACATCTTTGAGATTTTTATCCCTAAACTCATTGTTACACATCATTTCCACTACTTGTCTACCTTGGGGTGTTAAACCCTGGTAGAAGTAGGAAACTAGCCTCCATGTTTCAAACCGGTGATGTGGACAAACATTCAACATCTCTTTAAATCTCTCCCAACATTGGTAACGTGTTTCCCCCCACTCTTGTGTGAAAGTTGTGATTCTCCTCTTAAATGAGTTTGTCTTGTGATGGGGAAAGAATTGTTTTCAAAAATTACTCTTGCAAATCATCTCATGTTCTGATGGATCCTGGCCTAAGGTTCTGTAGCCAAATTCTATCTTTATCCTTTAAAGAAAAGGGAAAAATTTGAGTCGAATTATATTTATGTTGCAATGTTGGTCTGTGCAAGTATTACATACCTATTCGAATTCCCTTAAGTGCTGATAAGGATTTTCTGATTCTAGACCATGGAATGTGGGTAAAAGTTGGATGATGCCTAGTTTAAAATTAAAATGTGATGCATCTAGGGGAAAAGCAATGCAAGATGGTGATGATGTCCTAGTAGGATTCGTGAATTGTCTGAGTATCCTAGGATGATTAAGATCGTCATGCTGAGATTCGTTTTCTTCCTAATCAATTGAATTTTCATCTCGTGCATGTGGGTTTTCATTTTGGTTCTCGGCCATTTTGACTGACGATGAAGGTGATGGAGACTCTCTATTTAATCTACCGATAAATGATCGAGACCAATGTCTCATGCAACTTAAATACAGACTATATGCTAAAATTTAAATATGCAAATACAATACTTACAAAAAGAAAAAAATTAATAAACAAGTGAAAGAAAAATAAAAATAAATGATAAAAAATATGATAGATCCTATAAAAATCCTCTGATTCTTATCAATTCAGATCTCAATTGAATTTCTCGTCCAGTTGTGTCAATTTCTCACAAAAAATTATGGAAGAATATCTAGATGGGGATGGTTCAAAAAATTCTTTGGCAAAATGCAAGCTCCATTTTAATTGAGATATTTATCTCATATAATCTTGAAGAATTAAGTACATGGTTTGTCTATATGTGAGATGTCTGGGTTTAGATTTCATTTAGGATCAATCAGGACATCTTAAATCTACATAAATGTAAAGAATAAGAAGAAGAAAATAAGATACAGAAAATACAGTAAAAAAATGAAAAGGAAAAAAATATAAGGATGTTAAATTATTATTATATCTACTAAATTATATTCTCCGGTAACGGCGCCAAAAACTCGACACACTCACAAAGTGGTTCTTTACTCCCAAGTATAAGAGTGTCAAAATAATAAAATAACCCGGTAAGTCTGGGGTCGATCCACATGGAATATATTTAATAATATAAAATAATAATTCGAGTAAAAATAAAAAGAGTGAATTGTTTGAAGTGATTGAAAATTTTAAATTAGACTGCAATAATAAAATAAAATACTTGGGACAATGGATCCACTTTTAATATTTCAAATTTAGAAATCTTAATTTTTATAATATATAAATTATCATTATTACCCAATTAATTTATTTCATGAATTAATTATGCCAAAAAAGATAAAACTAGTCATAAATGTGGTGATAACATTTGTTTATAACAAGTCCAGTTAGGTACTCAATTATGCCAAATAAAAAAAAAACCAGCCATCCATTAATCTATATTTTCATTTTAAGAGCTTCACTCTTTACCCCAGCATGATGAAATTAGCTACTCATGATTTGAATAAAAACACACATAATTTTATTACTAAAAGAAAAAGAAATTACAAGAAATCTTAAAAAAATAAAATACACAAGACACCATCTTCCAAGTTTTCAAGAGAATTCTCATAATAAAATATGAGAAATGAGAGCTGAGCATCCTCTTATTTATAGAGGACGCTCAGCTCTCTTGTAAACAATTGCAAGTTGCAATTATTGACAATTGCAATTTGTAATTTTCAACAATTGCAAGTTGTAATTTTGGAGTCGGTGGATGCCCCCCTCCACCAAAATTAACTAATTAATTTAATTTTTTTTGAGAATTACATATAGCATACTTTGAATTTTTCATCAATTTCGGCCTTGAAAATCTCAAAATTAGAACATCTTGTAAACAAAAAAGTTGTAGATATTTGAGTCTTCTTTCATATGGAACTAGAATCGCCTCAATCCTATACCAGAATAAAAAGTTATGGCCAAAATACGAAAATTACGCAAGGTTGGAATTTCTGAAATTGTACATTGTTAGAGCGCCCTTTTAAGTTTTTTACCTCCAAAATTCAAATGTCACGTCCATTTTTCTAGTTATACATCCAAAGTATTATTTCACCTACATAAGAAATAAAAATCACAATAAAAACATATAAACATAAATTTAATTATTATTTTACAAATGTGCTAAATTAAGGGGATTAATGAAATATAAGTGTAAAATGATTAGTTTCTCCTTTATTAAGTGTATACTTTTTAATGTTTATCACCTACTATTCCAGAGGAACTAATATTTCTCATCTTCAGTGAACCAAAGTCTAATGTTTTGTATGTTGTGAAGAAATCCTTGTGATGAGTGACGTGTAGGATGCTGCAGTATCTACTACACACTCAACATCTTGGGTTGCGGTGTGAAGGCATATCTCTTCCTGCATGAAGCAAATGGATATATCAACTATTAGTGTCTCTTCTTTGTTATTCTTTGGCTGGTGATTGCCTTGACCTTGCTCTCGTTGCAGTTTTCGATAATTCTTCTTTAAGTGGCCTTCTATGCTACAATGGTAGCACTTATAGTTAGTCATCCTTCCATCTGAGGATCTACCTCTGGTTGTGCTTATGCCTCTCCCTCTTTCTCTTCCTCGAGTCTTCGTGATAAAAGCTTATGTCTGTTCTGAGCTAACATCTTTTCTCCTGGACTCTTCATTTGACAATGCATCTTTTACCATAGGTATGATAAGTTTGCCTCTTGGAGCCAAAATATTGAGAGTAACCACCAATATTTACCAACTATCAGGAATAAAATTGAGTAGTAGGAGGGCTTGTACTTCATCTCACAGCTGTATTTTTACTGCATACAACTGATTCACCAGGCTCTGTAACTCATTGGTGTGTTCTACAACGGAAGTTTCACTCCATAACTTCAAATTCACCAAACGCCTCATTAACATGGATTTATTCCGAGCCGTCTTGGCCTGGTATATGCCTTCCAGCTTTATCCATATTTCGTAAGCATTTGTATCATGTGCTATATGGTGGAAGACATTATGGTTGATCCACTGTCTAATCTGACCGAGAGTTATGTTGTTGAGTTTATTCCAGTCACTCTCTTTGACAGAATATGGTCTCAATCTTCTGGGTTTATTTATAAATTTCTAAATCTTCTGGGGTTAAACTATAAATTTCAGAGACTTTGTGGGACTCAATGAAATTTAACAGTATACTGACGTGATAAAAATGAGACCGGCTTGCTGACGTGGTCGATGACATGGTGGACATATCTCAATAACGTGGCAGCTGACGTGTCAGACATCTTGTTGGCATGGCTATTGACTGTTTGTTGATGTGGCACTGATTGTGTGCTGATGTTGCACTGACTATGCGCTGATGTGGTGCTGATTGTGCGTGATGTGGTTGCTGACTTTGTGTTGATGTGTCGTTGAATGTACGCTGACGTGGCGCTGGCTGTGCGATGAAGTGTCGCTGACATGGCTGACACGTCAGCATCTTCAACCTCTAGACGCGCGTGGCGTGACTGGGGGCGTGTGGACTTCTCTCTGGACGACGCATGCGGATTTTCTATAGCTCTGTTTGATCGCCGAAAAATACCATCGTTCTCGTCTTGACGTGAACAATCTGATGGTATGCTCAAAACTGATTTTTGAGAACTTTCCCTAAACTTGAATTTTCCGAACCGAGTTCCGTTCTTCGGCTTTTCGACCCCCAACGTGTAACCAAATCTCTGATACCACTTGTTGTGATTCTCTTATCACCGAAGAGTATTTACGAGGAAAAACCGAATTCTATTACTATAAGAACAAAATTTACAATTGTTTAAACTTTACAAACAACTTCACTTTCTTTACACTCTCAAAGCTTTCTTTACATAAAGCTTAATTGTTGAGATAATTTGAGCTCTCAATTAGCTCTCAGTTTATAGCCATTTATAGGAACCAATTTGTCAACAAAAATATAAACCCACCTAAATTTATTTTGGTGTTTGCACCATTGTTAAAAAATGGCAATTACTTTTGAAAATGATGACCATAATCTTTGACAATAAAGATTATGACAGCTGGATTCTACAGACACACCAGTACAAAGTTATTTTCTCATTGTTCACGTGCTTCTCTCACTCTTAGATTTCAGGATCCCCTTTTCATATTGATTTTCACCTTCAAAGGCACCCCTTGGAAAGTTACCCCTTGACTATTATTGTGTGTTTTGTTCAGGAGAAACTAGACACCAAAAACAGGTAGCAACATGTATATGTGTGTTTATCGTTTCTAAAAGAATTCTTCTGTTTTTCACACAACATCATCAATCAAAACCCTAAAAAAATTGAATAGGAAATTAACTTATTAATCGATAAAAAAAAAATCATCTGAATTATAGAGTCAAATGGAAATGACATTTCAAATAGGAACATATGTAAGACCTCACCCACAAATAAATGGAGAAATATAACATGATGTTATTCTTATGGTCCGTTTGGTATACCTTTTCAAATAGAGCTTCTTCAAGTAGAGCTTTTATTAATAGAGCTTTTGATTAAAAAAAAATTAGGTGTTTGGTTGTGAGTGTGAGCTTTTATTAAACATTATAAAATTACTTTATTGGATAAGTTTTTTTAAGTTGTGTTATGAAAGAAATGAATTAATGTTGTTAAATTAAAATAAATATTATAGACAATTTAAATCTTTAAAAAAACTTTCCAAATTCTACACACAAAAGCTCAAATTTTGAGCTTTTACTAGTAAGGGTAAAATAGTTTTTTTAATCCTTAAAAGCTCTACTTAAAATGCAACCAAACGTCACAAAAAATTTTGAAAAGAGCTTTTGGAATTTAAAAAAAAATTATTTTACCTCTACTAGAAGTAAGGGTGGCAATGGCCCGGCCCGAGCCCGGCCAACAAAAAAAAAGCCCGGGCCCAGGAAAAGCCCGGCTCGGGCTTTTTTTTGGGCCCGAATTTAAAAAAAAATTAAAAATATAAAATATATAAATATAAAATATATTTACACTATATACAAAGACAATTTATAAATAAATCACAAGTTTCATTGATAAATTAACAATTTAAATGTTAAAAATAAATAAATAAAAGTTTCATTGATAAGCCCGGCCCGGACCGAGCCCGAGCCGAGCTTTCATTTTAAGGCCCGGCTCGGGCTTTTTCCACCCCGGACCGGGCCAAAGCCCGCTGGGCCGGGCCGCGGGCTAAACTGCCACCCTTAACTAGAAGTCATATCAAACAAACACTTATTCTCTTATTTCACACCACATGTTATCTTCTTGTTAAGTATCACCTGTCAATTAAAAGTACTGCGACAAACTAAGATTTTCATTAATAATAAATAGGGCACATCTATGGTACCCAAGGGGCATCAAATATCATTGAGTTCAAACATGCAACTTTGACCATTGAATATGCAACTTAAACCATTAAATATGTAAACTCTACCAATAAATATGAAACTTTTGAAAACATAAAATTAGTTTCATGTTTATTGATAGAGTTTGCATATTTAATAGTTTAAGTTGCATGTTCAATGCTTAAAATAACATGTCTGTACTCAAGGATATTTGATACCATTGGATACCATAATAGTGGCCTAATAAATATGATCTTATTTTCTTATTGAGTGTAGTTTCATTTATGTTCTTTTGTTAATAACGGGAAATAAATAATAATGCCAATAAACAATGACTTGGATATATAATAATAAATCTAGCTAGCTAGGAAATAAAATGGGACCATATTGTTACTATTATAATATAATGTAATTATTTCAACATCTTAATTTTTATTATATGACCCTTTAGAGTATTAAACAAGCATCTTCCTTTAAACTAAATCATTTGCAATTTTGTTTCATAGCCAAAGCATCATGATGTAGAATGTAGATTACACATATTTGAATGCAGAATTACCTTTACTATTAAAATATAGATATTCTCAAATGGAAAAAAAAAAAAAATTATTAACTATGAATCTTGTAAATTTGGTAATAACTTACAAAATATGGTCTTATTTTAAAGGAGAAACTAGTAGAGAATAAATGAATAATAATAGATATCAGAACGACAGAAGTTTTTTTTTTTTTAAAAAAAAAAACAAACAAACAAAAAAGTTGAAAATTTCAAAGATATAATACAACATGAAAAAAGCATCACGTGCACTCAACTAACAAGTCACCTTCAAAAGTAGTGGCAAGAGACCTAGATACAACGAAACCAAATAAAAATAGCTCAAATAAAGATTAATTTATGTGTTGGCTCTGCAAATTTTTGATGCTATACGCGGACGTATCAGAGGAGCGAATCATCGCTGTTATAAAATGACTTCTAATCAAACGATTGTAAAATAATGAGTTCTATAAAACCTACCAGAGATATACAATTAGATTTTAGAAGGATGTCAGTAAGAGATAAGAAATTAAAACGACTTGGAAAGAAATCTTTATTAGAATTGAAAAATTATTTACTGAAGAAGAAGTTGCAAACTATTGAATGAAAACTTTACTGGAATTAAAACATACTTAACTACAGAAGAATACTTGAAAGAAAAATTAACTACAGATAAAGTAATTGAAAGTTGACATATTGAGTGTTTAGATTGATATTAGAGAGAGGTCCATTCTCATGTACTCCTCTTTAGATTTTATAATTCTTGGAAATAACTTCCTCACAATACTTCTCAACTTCCTACACATTTCTTCCACTCATCCTCCAACTTTTTGTGTTTTTTATAAGCTTTGCGCATATTCTGCCAGTCTTGCTAACTTCCTCAATCCATCCTCCAACTTCCTGTGTTTTCTGTTAACTTCATCCATGTGCTTCTTAACTTTATGCTTAATTAATGTTGGTGGAGGAAAGTACGTTCGTAAATAAAAAGACTTGGATCCTAAATAATTACCTGCTTAATTTACTATTTTTCCTGCTTAAAAAATAATAATTTTTTGCTTGTTTCTGTGATGGATTCTTGAAGGATATGAATAATTTGCTCCTGGCAATTTGAATTTAGGCCCGGCTCGGGCCGGGCTTAGCCAGAACCCGATTTTTTTAATATAAAAAATTATAATTATATAATTATTTATTTTAAGTCCGGGTCAGGTCGAGCCCGGACTTTTTTGGTTGAGCCCGGGCCCGAGCCGGGCCCCTCATTTTAAAGCTCGGCCCAGGTTTTTTTCACCCCGAGTCAGGCTCGGACTTTTTTACCACTCTTAAATATTAGACTGTTTTAATTGGGCAGAAATTATTAATTTTTTTACAAATAATATGCTTAATTGAAAAACAAAAGTACTTGAAGATAATAATGTCGGCAATCATGACGTTATTCTTATCTTATTTTGTTTAAGCTACAAAAGTAAAGTTAAAATTAAATATTATTTTATAAATAAATCACAAGTTTGAGTTATTATTTTTTTATAAATATTTACCCCAGAAAATAGAAAAGGAAAATGATCAATCAATCACTCATCGGCTGCTATCGGGCTCAGTGGGCCAGCAAGGGGGAGAGGATATGTTCTGCTTCTGCAGGACTCTCATCTTTGAATACCCAATTATTATGAGAGTGATGACATGTACATTCGAAATATGATATATCATCTCTATATTTTCCAAAAATGAAAATAATTTCTCACTTTATATTTAATTTATATTTAATTGAGAGTATGTTTATATGTATTTAATATCTTAATAAATTTTGGATGGTATATTCAAAATTATAATATCCCAAAAAAAAAAAAAAAAAACTCAGCGGATCTTGTACGACTATTCAATGTTCTTTATAGAAGACCAGTTAGGGTTCTGCCTCATCTTCACTTTAAGACAGCATCCCCGTACTGCTTCCTTTTTATGTTCCTGTTTTGTCTTCTTTTGATCAAGTTAACAGCAATCTTTAGTTCATTTTGTTGATCTGATGTGTATTGAATAAGTTAGTTAGTTGCAGGCAGAGTTTAGGACATGTCTAGAGAAAACAGTGTAAATCATGACATTGAAAATGATGAACATATGGATTGGAAGGAGACTGAAACTTACTCCCAACCACTTTTGTCCAAAAGGGTCAACACCACTTCCCAGATTGCCATTGTTGGTGCCAATGTTTGTCCCATTGAAAGCCTTGACTATGAGTAAGCAAGCTCTCCCAATTCTCCTTCTAGATTTGTTTGTGTATTGCTTTTGCTAAAGCTATTGTTGTGTTTGTGTATTCATCAGGATTGTAGAAAATGAGTTATTTAAGCAAGATTGGAGGTCAAGGAACAAGATTCAGATATTCCAGTATGTCATACTCAAATGGGCATTTGCACTTCTTATAGGATTATTAACTGGCCTTGTTGGGATCTTCAGTAATATAGCTGTTGAGAACATTTCTGGTTTTAAGATGCTGCTCACTACTGATCTCATGATTCAGCACAAGTAAGTTTATTTGTATCCCTTTTGTTGTGTGATGTAAGAGTTAATCTTGACTTCCTTTCATGATCTTCTCTATTATTGAATTAATGTTTGCTATCCGGAAATGTTTTAGTCTTTTAGAAGAATCATGGTAGTTCAATTTTGAAGAGTTGCTCTTAGCTATCCATTAAAAAATAAACTGATTTTTTTGTTGTAATCTAGATATAAAGTTGATTGATCTTTGCATTTCTAAATTTATGCAAATTTCTTTGTCTGAGATCATCTAGGAGAATGAATAGGTTAAGTTATAAACTCTAGAGATATCACCTATGGTGCGAACAAATTATCAGAGAATCTTTGATCGGTGCTTACAATTTCTTGAAAAATGTAACTGTAATATAAGATACCTAATCCTTCATGTCCTTCTAAATTCTGCCTGCAAATCTTTTCTACATGTGGTTAGATTTTTTATCCTAATAAATACAAACTTTTAGTTCATGTGAAATCCTTCAGGTTGAGATCTTACTGTTTTTATAAGTTAATTGCAACTTGATAATGGTTCTGTTGCAGATATTTTAAGGCTTTTGCTGTATTTGCTGGATGCAATATAAGTTTGGCAGCTGCTGCTGGATCTCTTTGTGCTTTCATTGCTCCAGCGGCAGCAGGCTCTGGTATCCCTGAGGTGAAAGCTTATCTTAATGGTGTGGATGCTTATTCAATACTGGCTCCGGGTACCCTTTTTGTAAAGGTGAGTAAAAAATGTGACACCTCTGTGTATTTGGGCATGCATTTGCTGGGGGGTGGTTGCGAGTAAAATTAACAAGTCTTCGTAATTGTATTTTAGTCAAATAGATGTATGTTTAAGTGTAACTGTTGTGTTCCTTTTTTCGAAACGGACCTGCTTACCTGTTTTCCCTTCTCCTACTTGGATGTTGCCTTCACACTTATCGTGCTTCCTTATTTGGCAGATCTTACCAACCTGTTGTTGCCCTTTTTATCTTTTTTATTTGATTCCATTTTATTTTTTCAATGACCTCTATTATGAATTTGGCAGATCTTTGGTTCCGTGCTTGGTGTTTCTGCTGGATTTGTGGTGGGTAAAGAAGGTCCAATGGTCCACACTGGTGCTTGCATAGCCTCTTTACTTGGGCAGGGGGGTTCTCGCAAGTACCATTTAACATGGAGATGGCTAAGATATTTCAAAAATGATCGAGACCGTAGGGACTTGATCACTTGTGGGGCTGCAGCTGGTGTGGCTGCTGCCTTTCGTGCTCCAGTTGGTGGAGTCCTATTTGCCCTTGAAGAGGCAGCTTCATGGTACCACTATCTCTCATTCTTCCATATAACCTTTTTTCCTCTATTTTCATTTTAGGTCCTAGTTGGTGTTGATGCATACTAGAGTGGAGTAAGAAATGAAATGGTTCTACCTTTTGTGCATGAAATGATGCTAGTTTCCTACATGCAATGGTTTAGATAATAAGGATAGTTGCTAATAGCTTTCTCAAATTATCTATGTGCTTGAAATATCTAGTAACTTAATTAGATTTTTAAACTCTTAAAAATGTCTTTCTATCTTCAGAATAGAAGGGAAGTTAAGGAACATATAGTGAAATTGATACATTTGAAAGACCTTGACTTTGAGTCGTTGAGGGGGTAATGTGAAACTAAATTGCCTCGATCAGTGAAGTGCATAGTTTGAAAACTCCATCTGAGGCGTGCCTTGAGACTTCGCCTCGGCGGCTGCCTCGTGAGTCGTGGCTTGAGGCTTCGCCTCGGCGGCCGCCTCGTGAATCGTGGCTTCGGCGCGTCGAGGTCGTCGCCTTAAGCCAAGTTTTTCAACAAGCCCGCCTCAAAGGTTTGAGGCAGACATTTCAACCCAAAAGCCCTAAAGTTACTATTATTTAACAAAAATAAAAAAAATTATACAAGGGAGCTGAAAATCGGGTCAAAGCGTCCCAACTTGAACTTCTTTATTAACTTATATATGATGATGAGCTTCTTTATACATTTTAATTTGTTATTAATACATTTATTTATGATAGGAATTATATATGATAATGACTCTATGGTGGATGCACAAATGATAGCCTATTTAGATATTAGCGGTCATTTTATTTCATGAACCTATTTTGTTATGTTTGATTTGATGTGGATTATTTATTTTGTTGCTTTTAGTTTTTTTCTTATTTGGATCGAGGCTGTCAGCTCAACTCCCTTGAGGCTGCCCGCCTTGCTCATGCGAGGGACCGCCTCGCACCACAACAAGTTTTCGAACCTTAATGAAGTGTTTCATTGATGTTTCCTGCTAATTTACAACTGTTCACCTAGCTATTTTGTCCACATGCAAATGCTTAAATTGTAATCTGCATGTTGAAAGCCAATGTCTATTTTTTCTTCTTGGGCATACTTCAGGTGGCGGAGTGCTCTTCTTTGGAGAACATTTTTCACAACAGCAGTCGTTGCTATAGTCTTGAGAGCTTTTATGCAACTCTGCTCTACTGGACGATGTGGGCTGTTTGGTGAAGGAGGTCTGATCATGTATGATGTCAGCTCAGCAAGTGTTATGTACAGTACTGCAGATATATTAGCAGTCATACTTTTAGGAACCATTGGAGGCATTTTGGGAAGCCTGTATAATTTTCTTGTGGACAAGGTCCTTCGTATATATAGCATCATTAACGAGTATGTATTCTTGTTTGATTATGACTTTTACGTCACATGTTTAAAGAAATATATCACCTCTAATCAGTGGTACTAACAACGTGTTTTGTGCATACTGAATACTCCTTTTTAGTAATCTGCTTATCACTTTGTTTATTGAATCGCACATGTACCTTACTGACATAATTGATCTAATCAGCATGAGCCATCTTCTTTGTATTAAAATTATATCGATGATAAGCATATGTGATATAATATATGAGGATGACTTTACATCATTCATGCTTACTGTTAATGTTCTAATACTAAGATCAACTATTTTTATATTTTTCCTACTGCTGTAGAAAGGGAGCCGCTTTTAAAGTCTTGCTTGTGATCACCATTTCCCTCCTAACATCATGCGGTGCTTATGGCCTGCCGTGGTTTGCATCGTGCATTCCTTGCCCCGCTGATGCGACAGTTAGCTGTCCCAATACTGATGTATCTGGCAACTATAAAAGTTTCCAGTGCCCGCCGGGTTACTACAATGATATTGCTTCCCTCTTTTTAAACACTAACGACGACGCCATCCGCAACCTCTTGAGTACTAGTACTACAAAAGAATTTCATATTTCCACTCTATTCATCTTCTTTGCTGCTGTTTACTTCCTTGGGATAGTCACTTATGGGATTGCTATTCCCTCGGGTCTCTTCATCCCTGTCATACTAGCTGGAAGTTGCTATGGTCGTCTTGTTGGGAGACTATTTGAAACCGTCTCCAAACTTGATACTGGTCTCTTTGCACTACTTGGAGCTGCATCCTTCCTTGGTGGCACCATGAGAATGACAGTTTCCCTTTGTGTTATACTGCTTGAGCTTACAAATGACTTATTGCTGCTTCCGCTTGTGATGTTGGTTCTCCTAATCTCAAAAACTGTTGCTGATAATTTCAACGAAGGTGTGTATGATCAAATTGTAAAATTAAAGGGATTTCCTTTTATGGAGGCCCATGCAGAACCTTACATGAGGCAGTTGGTTGCACTTGATGTTGTTGCTGGTCCATTGGTCACCTTTTCTGCTGTTGAAAAGGTGGGAAATATATTACATGCTTTGAGGACAACAGGGCACAACGGATTCCCTGTGATTGATGAACCACCTTTCTCTGAGGCACCTGAATTATGTGGACTTGTTTTGAGGTCTCATTTGCTTGTTTTGCTCAAGGGAAAAGTTTTTTCGAGGAATAGGGTACTTGCTGGAGACGAGATATTGCGTAGATTTGCTGCATTTGATTTTGCAAAGGCAGGCTCAGGGAAAGGAATCAAACTGGATGATCTAGACATTGAAGAGGAAGAGATGGAAATGTACATTGATCTTCATCCTATTGCGAATACATCCCCATACACAGTGGTGGAGACAATGTCTCTTGCCAAAGCAGCTATTCTCTTTAGACAGCTTGGCCTCAGGCACATGTGTGTTGTACCCAAGAGTCAGGGGGTAAGTCTTGTTCTCTCTTTATCTAGAGATATAAATTTTTCGTTTCTCATTTTTTTTTCTTCTTTTTGTTGATTGATTGTGACGTCTGTTCATTTTCTTTATCCATTTTGGAACTTAACTGATGTCTAATGACTTTTAACCTTTGCATATGTATTGATTGCAGAGGTCTCCAATTGTCGGAATTCTGACACGACATGATTTTATGCCAGAGCACATTTTGGGACTCTACCCTCATATCAATCCACACAAGTAGTGTTTTGGTTGTCTGCTTTATGTTTCATAGTTTGTATTTTTCAGTTGCAGACGATTGATGTCCTATTTAGTTTGGTCTTCATTGAAATGAGATCATTGTGTACTATATTACCTGAAGGGGGAAAATCTCCAACTCCAAGAAACAGCCTCTACTGAGTTTGTGAAGATAATATTCAATTTTTTTTTCCTGTAATGACAATATGGAAGTTGTCATTCCTCAAACACTTGAGAGCATCGGAGATGGACAGCACCCAGAACCCAGAACAGAGTCAAAGGATTCATTCTCCATGGAAAAATCATAGTGAGTTTCTTTTTGCCTGCTTGTTGTTTTTTTTTTCTTTTTTTTTTAATTGATCTTCCACCCAAACAATAGAGTTTACATGATTTAAAGCTTCTTTAGCCAAAAGGTGAGCAATCCCATTACATGCTCTAGGTGTATGAATAATTTTTGCTTGATGAATGCGAGTAATCACCTCTTGAATTTCAGAGATAATCCAAAAAAGTTCTGATCTCCCAACAGTCCTGTTTGAGACTAATTGTGCCACCTCCAAAGAATGTCTCAACTATCAATGATGTCCATCCTTTCTCAATAGCCACTTGGATACCCCATAACATAGCCTCTGCTTCCATATATGTCATATCCCTTGTGAATTGATTCCTCCTTACTGCTGCTGCTGCTAAGACTTGACCTTCACTGTTTCTAACTACCGCACCGAGCCCAAGATTGCATTTCCCTGGGCATGGTAGCCTGCATCTGGTTCATGTCAGCTGATTGAATTCTCTGAAACGAGTCTCTCATGGCCTCTGCTTTCCCTTCAATTATACCAGTTGCTATGAAAAATCTTGGTATTAGCTTCATCCCCTATTCTCCACCTTGCACCTCGATTGATGACATTTCTCTCCCAAAGCAAGCTCCTCCAAATGAATGAAGGTCTATATCCCATTTGAGCCTCCAAAAAATTCGAGCTTTTGAAGTACCGTGCCTGTAAAACTCTAGCTACCAATGACTCTGGGTATTTGATTATTCTCCAGCACTACTTGGCAACAAGGGCTTGGTTGAAGCATGAAACATTTCTGAATCCCAGTCCACCTGCATGCTTTGCTCTGCACAGAGTTGCCCAATTTTTCCAATGGATGCCCATTTTCTCATTCGTTGAACTAGACCTGGCCATGTTCCGGTTCGGAATCGAAACTGAACCAGAAGGAACCGGACGGTTCTGATTCCTTTCGGTTCCGTACGGTTCGGTTAGGGTTCCACCCTAGCCGAATTTAAGTTTCTAATTTAATTTAATAAAATTCAAATAAATAAAAAATTTTATTATATTTATTTGATAATAATATCCAATTATAAATTTCTTTAAAATTTAATTTCTATTTTAAAAAAAAAAAAATAGAATCAAAATCGTCTGATTCAGTTCCAGTTCCCGGTTCCACATTCTTGTGGAACCGAAATTATCCGGTTCGGTTCCGGTTCCACAAGAGTGGAATCGAGAACCGAACCCGAACCCGAACTGGTGGTCAGGTGTACGTTGAACCCCACCAAAATCTTGTCACCTCCTTCTGAATGCCATCACACAAACCGTGGGGAACTTTGAAAACACTCATTGTGTATATTGGAATTGCTTGAACCACTGCTTTGATTAAGATCTCTTTCCCCTATTTGAAAAAAATTTACTTTGCCAATGCCCTATTTTCTTTTTAACTTTGAGCTTTATGTCATTGAAAAAGCATTTCTTACTCCTTCCTATCATAGATGGCAAGCCAAGATACTTTTCATGTCTAGATACCACCATAAAATCAGGATATTCTTCATTCTCCGCGCTTGGTCAGGAGCCACATTCCCACTAAAAAACATCGAAGATTTCTTAAGATTGAACAGTTGTCCTGAAGCTTTAGCATAATTGCTGAAGATTGACTTTAGTTGTTTGCAGTCCACTGTTGCTTTCGAAAATATTAGGCTATCATCAGCGAAAAGAAGATGAGATTTCTTGTTAAACTTCAGCCAATGGCAACTTTTTCTCCTCTGCCCGCTTCATTAAATTTGAGAAACCCTCTGCACAAAGAAGAGACAAAAAAGGGGGGACAAGGGGCTTCATTATCTAAGCCCTCTCTCAGGGGTAATAAAACCCTTGGCTACCCCATAAATCAAAACAGAATATGAGACTGAGCATACACAATTCATGACTAAATTGACCCAAGATTTAGAGAAGCCTAACCTTAACATAAATATAATTGCTTTCAAAAAAATCCATTCCACGCGATCATAGGCTTTATTAACATCCATTTTAAGTGGCATCCAACCTTTTTTCATACCCTTGGCAATCTAATTTTGTGAAGGCAAGGCATTCATAACCTATAATAACATTATCTGTTATGAGCCTTTTAGGGATAAAGGAACTCTGACTAAGGGAAATAATGGAATGCAGTATAGGCTTGAGTCTATTGTCTATTTGTTTTGGCAATAATCTTATAGACGACATTACATAAGCTTATAGGTCTGTATTCAGCCACTCTCCTAGGCTTATCAACTTTCGGGATAGGAGCTATGAAAATATGATTGATAACACTAATGTTTCCATGGTTGTTTAGGATATGCAAGCAATTAGCAAAAACTCCCTTCTTAGACATTTGTCCAATGCTCCTAGTAAAACGTGGCTGGCAGTCCATCCTGTCCAGGGGCCTTTGTTGGTCTCATTTGAGCTAAAGTATTTGTGATTTCCTCCTCTGTGTACGGCTTGTCTAACTGAGAGTTTAGCTCGGGAGACACCCAACTGGTTATTCCTTGAAGAACAGTTTCAATATGCTGATGAGTAGGCTGAGAAGTCTTGAATATCTGTGAAAATTTATCGCAAAACATCTTCTCGAAATCCTCCTCCTGTTCAACCCATTGACCATCCTCCCTCTGAATTTGTTGAATCTTGTTCTTTTTTCAGCTGGAAGCGCTTTTGAATGGAAAAATTTTATGTTCATGTCCCCTTGTTTCAACCATTCAGCCCTCCAAAATTATCAATTATCAATTTAGCTTTCTAAAGATCTAATATTTTTCCCCTGCCTTTTGCTTATAGAGTTGTCTTCTATTGTTTGGTTCTTTTAGCAACCTGTCCAATTTCGCTTTCCTGCCTCCAAATTCACTCTTACTCCATTGTTTGAGCTTTGCTAAAGTGGCTTTAGTTGCCATTGAGAATTTTTGAACAGGGTTTTCTTCGTCTGAGAAAGAGCAACTCATCCATTCATTTTCCACAATATCTTTACACCCCTTATATGAACTCCACATGTCTTCATAATAAGTTCTGTGATACTGCCTCCTTTGAAATCTCGATTCCTCTTTCTTTTCCGTAACTTCCATGATAATTGGGTTGTGATCTGATGTCCAAGTACCTAAGTGGCAGGCAGGGACCTCAACGAAATTTTCTTGCCACCCTCTATTACATAAGGACCTATCAAGGCTCTCTTCAATCAAGTTCTGCCCAGATCTACGGTTCAACCAAGTATACTTGTAGCCCGAGAAACCCAAGTCAGCCAAACTACAATCCTCCAGTGTATTCACAATTTCAGAGATCATACTTACATTTCCCATAGCTCCTCCTTCCTTTTTCTGAGCAGTGGAGGATTTCATAAAAATCTCCAAAGCACAGCCAAGGCAAAGACGAGAACTAGCCAAATCTTTTCAATAAAAACCCACGTGTGTTTCTTCTGAGCCTGCTCTGGATGCCCATACACCCATGCGCATCTCCATATTCTACTTTCTCCGTTTCTAACAGTTGCGTCAATATGGTGCTTGGAATAGGATTGAACTTCTAAATTCGTCGCCGCATTCCATAGCATGGCTAACCCTCCTCCTAAACCTTCTCTTTCCACAGCAAAACAAAGTTTAATTTTTTTTTTCCCAGTCTCGCACATCTGCATAATTGAAAGTTAGTCTCACATAAGAAAACAATGCGAAGTTTATGCAGATGGAGAATTTTTTTGGCAGCTCTCGAAACATCTGAGGATTCCCCAAACCTCGAATGTTCCAGCTCAAGACATTCATGGGTGTCGGCGGGGCTGGGGACCAGCCTCTGCCGATTGGACCTGGACTGTCTTCCAAATCTAAAATTGTCTCACCAACCTCTTCTGGACTGTCTTCCACTCGGTTCACCTTTTCCATATTCCTCCTAAGCTTAGGCCTAGCATTACTGTCAGATGACTTATCCACCTGTTCCTCTGCTCTCAGATTTGAAACTTGATCCATTTGGACCTGGGTGACAGTATGGTCCCCATCTCTACCCGCTTCTAGTTCCCCATCTTGTTGCTCTCTAGCACCAACGAATTCTTCCTCGCACTGAACATTTGGATGACTATTATTCTTTCCCCAAGTATCAATAGCTTTTTCAAAGACTCTGTGATGTTGATAGATATTCTGATTCTACTAAACTTTCCTAGGGCATTAGTGATGACCTCTTCAACCATTCCTATTTTTGCTCCTAGCTCAGCAATCGTTTTCATTTCCATACACATAATTGGGATATTATGTATTTGTATCTAAAAAGATTGTGTGTGAATATCTGCTCATGTAGATTTCCAATTCCCCTTGGTTCGGCAAGCACCAACAGAGCTCCATCAAAATGCCATGGCCCTCCTCTAAAAAAAAACATTTTCACCCCATGCTTTCAAATCTGCTGCACCTCTGTTCCAAACTTGAAGCAAAGCCGACTTTATTCCCTCCTTTTTAACACCTCCTATAATCATAATCTTCCCCACTAAACATCCTGCCATAATTTTCTCTCCCGATTTCCTCAATACTCCCAACAAAAGTGATCTTAGTTTTCTGTTTCAGAGAAAAGTTCTCAGGAGAAGAAAGGACTGGTGTACTTACTCTTCTTTATTTTCTTTTTGCCTACGTAATGTAAATGTTTTTGTTGTATTGTGTTATTGCTATGGTTTTTGGAGCCAACGAGTGCTTAATTTCTCTGCTATAGGTATAGAGACCCGGCCAACGGTTTGGTTTGGTTTCGAACCGGAACCGGACCGAACGGTTCCCGGTTCCACACTATTGTGGAACCGAGAACCGAGAATCAAACCGGACCGGAACTGGACGGTTTCGGTTCGGTTACGTTCCCCTTCTATTTTTTTTTAAAAAAAATAGAAAAAATTATATACCAAAACGACCCTTTAATCGTAATGTTTTTTCAAACTATCACATCATTTTTATAAAATCCTTTTTATAAAATTCTTTTAACAACTCTTGGTTATTGATTTCTTCCCACATCGCTTATATGAAAAAATCAATAACCAAGAGTTGGTTATAAAAATGATGTGGGCGTTCATGTTTTAGTATTGAAATTTTAAATCTCATTACTATTTCTCTAAAAATTATTATTAAATTTTTTTTAAAAAAATATTTGGATACGGTTTTAGGGTTCCAAGCCGTTGGGGAAACCGTTCGGTTCCAACCGGTTCGGTTCGGTTAGGGTTAGAACCCTAACCGAACTGGTTAATTAAGGTTCCGGTTCCGATTCCGGAATCGGAACCGGTTGGGTTCGATTCCAGTTCGGAACCGAAACCTTGGCCGGATCTAAATATAGGAAATGAGCTTGTTCGGACTTGGTGTATGAATCCATTCCTTTGTCTTTATGCAACATAGCAGAAGATATCTAATCTGAATTGTATGTATGAATGCTACATAACCATCCTATTTATAACCACGGATCAGTAATGTTATGATTTCAAGGATTTGAGTCTCTAACTGCAGCTACATCAACTTAGTTATTAACACAGTTGGGACTCAAAATTGAAAATACCTAACATTATTCAATCTTATCAACTCAAATAGAAAAATAAAAATTCCATATAACCAGAAAAGAAAAACTCAAATATCATATCAAATATGACTAATTTCGGGGAAAAAAAAAATAAAACAAAATCTGAAGGACTTATCAAAATGATGAAACCCTAAAATAACGTCCTATATATCACCTTTTTTCCTTGTTGGACTATATTGCTATACCGCAAACATTACGAATTAATGTTGTTGTCGTTTCTTTTTATTATTTGAGAGAATAAACTCGCTTTTTTATCCTTTGGTTTCTTTTAACAATTTGATTTCCTCTTTTATAGGATCGATTTAGAAAGGATTAAGCTTCGTATTTTTTCTTGTCCCTGAATCTTTTTCGGGATGTGAGATGAAGATGGATGATTTTTTTTTTTTTTTTATTTAAATAATAACAAAACATAATGGGAGTGTTTTTTTTATCCCAATAATATAAACGGAATCAAACCGAGCCTACCTTATGTTAAAGATTCATTGTTAAAACGGAAATTATAATATTCCTTCTTATTATAATTTTCTATTCTATGTCATTAACGATTTCCATTATTTGTATATATATTTAGATTTTCCTTTCCTGTTTTGGTTTTCTTGTATTGTCTATATAAAGGCTGTTACATTGTAATTATATTTAGATTGAAATATAAAGATTATTCAACTCAATCTCTAACATGGTATCAGATGGTTTTTTCCCTCGATTCTGTTAGAATATTTTCTTAGTTATGTTAAAATTTATTTTGTGCCCCCAAAACGGCACACTCCTGTTCATTCCCAGGTTCGGCGTGTGTTATAGCTCTTCGTTGGAAGGACAAGCCATGAAGACATGATTCACCAAACTGGACTTCAGCCTGGCGGAGGGGTGTCATTTGTCTTGTTCTAATTGCTTCTTGTGATTTGTCTTGTTATAATAATTGCTTGTTGTGGTTTCTGTGTTGGACTGTTTTACCATGTTAATGCTTCATATATTCTTCTGATAATAGCAGTTGTTGTTGCAGTCCTTGTTTGTGTCGTATTTTACTTACGACAGATCCTCTAGGATTTCCTTGTCTTGGGTTCCCATTCTGCCAGCCGTTTCTATTTTCTTCAACTTATTCATTTTTGTTCATGATATTCTTTAGTCTTTGATGATTTTCTCTATGGACAAGTCTACCATCTCCCAACCAATTCAGATCCTCCTTGATGGTCACAATTATGTCCTCTAGGCCCAAGTTATGTGCAGCTTTCTCAAGGGCCGCAAACTCTAGCGTTTTATTACCGGTACTCTCACTGAATCGGTTCAACACAAAACTGAGAGTGACGAAGATTTTGTTGATCACCTTGAAGATTGGGAAAGTCAAAATCACAAGATTATTACATGGTTTCGCAACTCCTCTGTCCCTACCATAAATCTTCAATTTGGTCGTTTTAACACAGCCAGGTCACTCTGGGATTTCCTTGCTCACCGATATACAGCCACCGATTTATCTCATCAGTATCAGTTGATTTGTCGCCTCCACCAAATACGTCAAGAACTTGACTAATCAATTAAGGAATTCCATTCTCAGATGCAGTTTCTCTGGGATTAATTGACTCCCTCTAAGCCCTATTAGGACAATTCTGCTGATGTTGTCAAATTCACCACATACAGAGATCGCCAAAGACTGATTCAGTTTCTCATAGCTCTTGATACCAAGTTTGAACCCACCCGCGTCTCCTTGCTTCATCAAACTCCGCTACCCACTTTTAACTCTGCCATTGATAAACTTATTTCGGAAGAAACTCATCACTCTACTGGCCGGATACATCATACAAATATCGTTCTTTCCATACTTCCTTCCAGTTCTCCCTCCTCGAAGCCATGCAATTACTGTAAGTTACTCGGGCATGGTCCTTAAATGTTCCACACGCCGTTGTAGAATTTATCGTAAGATGGGTCTTGGCCATTTTGAACGAGATTGTCCCACTCGCCATCCTACTCTCTCCTTCAAGGGCCGCCAGTCTCTTTCTGTTGTAGCTTCTTATGATCCGGGTGACTCTGAGCAGTCTCAGCCTTCTCAGCCTATTCAGGATCTCGCCTCTCTCTTTCAATCCATAGCCTCCTAATTTCATAACATATTTGCCTCTTCTATTATCTCATATACTATCTCTTGGTATTTTGATTCTGCTTGTTCCAATCACATGACTTCCGACTCAAGTATCTTTACCTCTACATCTACTTCATCACATCTTTCTGCCATTCAAACTACTAATGGCTCTTTCATGACCCCTAGTCATCTTGGTTATATTTCTCTTCCCCATCTCTCTGTATCTAACACATTTCTCATACCCAAACTCACCTTAAATCTTTTATCTGTCGGACAACTATATGACATTGGTCTTAATGTCTTATTTACTGCTTCTGGTTGCTCTGTACAGGATCCGATGACCGGTCGGACGTTTAGGATAGGCCGTAAGAAAGGTCATTTGTTTGAGTTCATCAGCCTTCATCTTCCTCGAGACCTTTCTCCATATTATTATGTTGTCTCTACTTCACCCATTACCTCACTCAGCTTGTGACACTCTCGGTTGGGTCACCCTTCTCTTAGTCGATTACGTCTATTAGCTTCTACTGTTTCCAATAAAGATTTTTATTGTATGCCTTGTTAGTTGGGCAAGCAAATTGCGTTATCTTTCAATAATAGTACTTCGATTTCCTCTTCACCTTTTGATCTGGTCCATTCTGATATTTGGGGTCCATCTCCTACTCCTACTATGGATGGTTCAAAGTATTTTGTGATTTCTATTGGTGACTATTCCTGTTACATTTGGCTTTATCTTATGAAAAATCGCTCTGAACTTTCCTTCATTTACCAAACCTTTGCGAATATAGTTAAGAATCAATTCAATCGACCCATTAAAAATTTTCGTACTGACAATGCCATGGAATATAAAGACTGATTTTCTACACTTTCTTCACCAAAGTGGGACTCTCTATCACCGCTCTTGTCCAGGTACATCTCAACAAAATGGGAGAGCTGAACACAAACACCAGCATATTTTAGATACAGTTCGTGCTCTTTTAATCTCATCATCTTGCCCTGAATGTTTCTAGGGAAAAGTCGCCCTCACCAGTGTCTACACCATTAATCGTCTTCCATCTTCTGTTCTATCCAATCAATCCCCTTATGAAAAACTCTATGGTACGTCTCCAAATTATAATCTTCTTGAGGTGTTTGGTTATGTTTATTTCGTTCTTCTTCAGCCCCATGAACACACTAAATTAGAACCTCAGGCTCGATTATGTTGTTTCTTGGGATATGATATTGAACACAAAGGGTATAGATGTTGGGATCCCATCTCTAATTGTCTCTGTATCTCTCGTCATGTCACCTTTTGGGAAATTCATATGTTTTCCTCTATTTCCAAATTTCAATCTATCACTTCCTCCCCTCGTATCCTCTTTATAGATTGCACTCTTAATCTGTTTCCCGATGATGACTCTGATGTACCTTCCTCAAATGATCCTTCTATAGTTGATCTCTCATCGTCTGCATCGTCTGTCGGATCAATCACTGCCACCTCCAGCTCTCATATGTCCTCTTCAGGTAATCCTCATTCTCTTCGTTGTTCTACTATGGTGACAGAAATTCCTGTCAAACTGAGAGATTTCCATTGTTTCTCTACTACTCTCACTCAATATGAACCTCACTTTTACTCTGAGGCTAGTTTTAACCTTGTTTGGCAGCAAGCTATGGCTGAAGAATTACAGGCACATGAAAAAGCCCATACATGGGACTTAGTTGATCTTCCATGGGAAAAATCTATGACTGGGTGTAAATGGATATACAAAATTAAGACGAAATCTTATGGCATTATTGAACGATATAAGGCTCGTCTTGTTGCCAATGGATTTTCTCAGGAATATGAGATTGGTTATGAAGAGACTTTTGCTCTTGTTGCCCGTCTGACTTTCGTTCACAGTCTCCTAGCTGTTGTTGCCTCTCGACAGTGGACTTTGTTTCAGATAGATGTGAATAATGCCTTTCTTAATGGTGACATCTCTGAAGAGGTTTACATGAAACCTCCACCTGGCTACCCTCATCCTCCTAATAAGATATGTAAACTTCGTCGGGCATTATATAGTCTTAAACAAGCTCCTCGGACAGGGTTTGAGAAATTCAGTACCATTGTTCATACACTTGGGTTCACTTCCAATGCCTATGATTCGACACTTTTTCTTTATCAAACTGATCATGGCTATATTATTTTTCTTCTCTATATGGATGATATGATTATCACAGGGGATGATCTGCATGGTATCTCTGAACTTAAGACCTCTCTTCAGCAACATTTTGAGATGAAGGACCTTGGTAATCTCAGTTACTTTCTTGGTCTTGAGGTACTCTCTGATCAGACTGGCTATTATCTATTTCATGCTAAGTACGCTTCTGATTTACTGGCTCGGGCGGGGTTGACTGATAGCAATACCACATCTACCCTTCTAGATCCTCAAATTAAACTTGTTGTCACTGATGGTACATTTCTTCCTGATGTTATTCTTTACCGTTAGTTTGTTGGTAACTTGGTTATTTAACAGTTACTCGGCTTGATATTGCCTATGCACTTCATGTTGTTAGCCAGTTTATGTATGTCCCCCGCTCTGCTCACTATGATGTTGTTCTTCATTTACTCCGCTACATCAAGGGAACGTTATTTCATAGTCTTCACTTTTTCGATGGTTCATCTCTTAAGTTGCGTGCCTACTCTGATGCTAGTTGGGCTGATGATCCCACTGATCGACGGTCTACCGCTGATTTATACCTCTTCTTATGTGACTCCCTTATTTCTTGGCGTAGCTAGAAACAATCGGTGGTTTCTCGCTCCAGTACTGAATCGGAATATCGTGCGATTTCTGATGCTACTCAAGAAATCATTTGGCTCTATTGGCTTCTCGGTGACATGGGTGTTCCTTATTCTCATGCTACACATCTTTACTGTGACAACAAAAATGTCATTTACATCGCGCATAATGATGTCTATCATGAAAGCACGAAACACATCGAAACTGATTGTCACCTTGGAAGGACTATATATGTCCATTAATTGAAATTATTATTGCAGGCCCAGCTATTAGATTTAGTCGTATTGATTTAAAAAAAAACGCAAACTTAGCCATACGTGTACACTATTTATATAAATTCTAATTATAATCGATTGTCTTCTTTTATTAATTAATAAAATGGAAAGAGTCAACTACTCGGTCATTAATTATTATTTAGTTTGAGGCTTTACATAGATAAAATCATGATAATTGGTGCTTGCTAATTCTAGTTGATAATCTGTCCTAAAGAATTAGACCATAATAGTAAATGGATAGTGTTTTTTTGCAGAATGCATTCCAAGCCTGCAAACACAAACACGCACCGGGGTCAGTATTTGTAAGATTTAGTTAAGATGGAAAATTGGCATGGATTCTTTGCTTGCAAGTTCTTTTTAGATGGAGATAGCTAGTTGCTCTTAATTTGCATGTATTTTGAGAGAGAAAGAGGGAGCAATTTCAACCTTGCATGTATTTGGAAAGAGAATTGGTTAAGGTTTGATTATCATGTTTTGAATTTAATTTAACCTTTTATAATAGAGTGTCCTTAAGGACGTGTTTGGTCAAACCAAACATGTGGCATTCAATAATTGAGCCTTCCCTCCTCAAGTATGGGATATTTTGGAGATTTCAGGTGTCTCCTATAAGAGTGGTGCTTCCTAGTGTTCTGACATTGGGCCATGTGTTGGTCTTTGCGTGGCTGCAAGCCTTTTACATAGTGGAGACATTAGTTGTCTTCGTGGCGTCTTTTATTAGAGCTATTATGGTGGAAATTGAAATTACCTACAATCACTCAAACAATAATCTCTATATACCCAAGAGGGGTGAATTGGGTAATAATTCTTTTTGATTTTACGCTATTAAGTTAATAGTTTTACCAATTTAGCTTAATGATCAATTTTCTCAATCACAATATATTACCAAAATGCAAGTTACTAAATAATATGCAAATACACAATATAATTTACAATAAATAAAATGAATTTAGGGATAGAGAAAATAACATCGGATTTATAGTGGTTCGACCAACTCTTTGCCTAAGTCCACTCCTCTAAACTGCGCTTGAAGCTTTCTACTATCAAAAGTGATTCTTCACTTTACATCGTGATTTTTCTGTGACTCACTCACAATTAAGAGTTTTTCGTAGTTCACCCCAAACCAAGAGTTTTCCATGTTTTACCTCAAACCTTTTACAACACCAAGAGTTTTGTCACTTAAGTTCATTCTTTAACCCTTACACAAATCTACCTTTTTTAGCATACCCACTCAACAAGGGATTTCACTACCACAAGTGTTTAAGATATAAAAAGTTTTACAACACAACTTGGGTACGCACAAAGATAAAGAAGATTAAAGGTGTGAGTTTCTAACTCAAGTATTCCAAACTCACTAAATGTATATGAAAGTGAAGTGTGTGAGTTTTAATTATGATGAAAGTGTTTGATCAAGAAGATTTAAGTTACTTTCAATATTTTTGCCTAGAAAGAAAATGTATGAAGATGCTAGAAGTGGGCAAAAATGAAATTGGGGCTCAATATGTAATGAAGGTGAAAAATGTCTCTACTCGTTGTCCTGAGATCGGTATATCTGTCTGAATGGGCCGGTATGTCGATCCTGCAAATATAACGGCTATATTACCATTGAAGATTAAAGCGACATACCCGATTACTGACCGGCATGCCGATTAGCTAACTGATATGGAGAACGGTATAATTTGTCCCGATTCCAATAGTTTTGCAAACTCCAGACTGATTGGTATGACAGACCGATATGAAGTAGTCCGGTTTCAGAGAGCATGGAAATTTGCTCAAGGCAGAGCAAAGTCACCGGTATGCTAATATCAGGTACCAATATGCTGGTTCCAGTACATAAAAATCAGATTTGAAGGTTTAAAATATTATGCATTTGACCCTAATATATCTATATGAATGTACATGAGTGTTATAAGTTTAGAGTATTTGAATTATAAACTCACTTACAATGAGAGCCATAAGTTATAAGACTACACTTGATATCTTCGTTTCGCACTTGAGTTTTCACATCCATTTGTTATTCACAACCAATTTGCTTCGACATCTTTTTGTAATGCTCGCGAATGTGCGTCGAAATCTTTTGTGTTGAATCATCAAAATCCATAATTAATAATATGTCGCTAACAACAATATACAAGGAAGCTTTAGAAAGATTGTCTGACACTCCATTTTATAGTCATGTTGTGGTCCCCATGTGATGTCATTCTTATCATTGGATAAATTTACAAGTTTTTTAGATAGGCGGTGGCGGAAACCAATTATTGGAGGTGTTTTCCATGTGTCGGACATCTATTGCAGAATCTTTGGCTCCCACACGTGTTGAAGGATTTTGAAGATGTGGTACTTCCTTTATTAAGTTTGGAAGAGAAAGAGATTGGTTCCTTTCCAAGTAGGCGATTCTTTAGAAAGAGATGCGAGGAGCTTTGATCTTACCCTTAAGAGGAACTCGTTCTCCTCCTTCGATGAGCATTAATGCCTAAAGGACACATATCATATCCTTACTGGATCCCAAATTTACCTCATAATAAGTTCCCTCCAATCTTTCTTAGGGATGTACAAGGTGAGGAATGCTACAACACTCATATTTTTTAAATTTTGTGTTTACTTAGTTCTCTTTAAGAATGAAATGGGAAGCTTATAGGTAAGCCTTTTTTAGGAACAAGAATGTAGGGAGGCGTTCTTGGTGTAGTTATTATAGCACTGGCATGGAGCATTGTGGTCCACATGTTTTGGGGTGGGAAACTGAAGAGATGTCTTATTGATGAAAGTTTCCTCAATTGTTGGATCATGTTTTGACAGTCAAGATTGAGAGACGCTTCAAATCATCATAATCTGTCTAAAGGAGGATAGTACATAAGTTTATGCACATGTTTATTACTCCATACTTCCTTATTTCTTCACTCCCTTAAGTCATTGTGACTCCTCAAAACCATCATGTTTGTCTTCCCCGATGTCCTTTATAAAACCCATATTTGGAGAACTTTGTAAACCCTATTCCCAATGAATATTTTCATTTATTCTTCAAGTCCGATTACATGTACCCTAGTTCCTTGCTTTCTTTGTCTTCCTTTTTCCTTCTTCTTGTCATTTTCGTCTTTCAATAATACTTTTTTTATATATAAAGGGGCAATTTTTGTTCTTGAGTGTTGTGGCTTCTACTCATGTGATATTGGTCTGTCTTTTGAATTATTTGTGATTTTCATGATATAAACATTGGTGCCTTAGCTTAGACGGCTAATAAAAGACCATTCCTTACCCTAGTAGATAAGGATATTATGGAGCCTTTGAAGGTTCTTTCCTTTCGTGTAAAGAAGCATGTAGAATCAAAATGTGGTAGTAGACACCCTTTGTGGGCAAGAAATTAAACCAACCGCACTATTACATCTCACCTCAAGTTCTCTAGGTGCCTTAATTGTTTAGAAAGCACCCTCAGAGATTCATGCTCCTTCCCTTAAGCATCGGGCTGCAATGCCCAATAATGTGGCAAGGGTGGCCTTTCTAATGAAGAACTTCTAGCTTTAAAGAAGCAGTTCAGGATTTCAGACACTTTAAAAAATGAAAGAAGATCGATAATCCACTAGGAGGTCATTTTGCCCTCTATATGGAAATGCTCAATCCGGAAGTCATGTTCCTTCTATAAATTATTTTAAGGAGGCATTTGTGACCTTTAGGAGTACCCTCTACTTAGCTTTCTTATAGGGTCTTTAGGAACCTTAATTAGTGACATTTATATGATTTGGAGAGAGAGAATATTTGGCATTGTGGCCTCTGCTTCCGACCTCTTGAGTTTTTACAATAGAAAGACCAATCAAGATGAGACGTGGTACCTTTTTTTTTTTTTTGTTTGGGAAAGGGATTAAAAACCATGTCTCTTACCCCCATCTCTCACAAATCATGAGATGATCGTTGGATCATCACAGAGGGGAGATTATAGGTAGTTCCTACCACCTTTTAAATCGATCAGCTCCCTTCCTTTTTTTTTATTTCCTGATCACAATATGTTGTAAAAATCTCTCAAGGAAATGGATGCTCGTAACATCATCATCATGCACACTTGAAGGAGTTGCTTGATACTTCTGTGCGCTGTATGAGATTCCAAGTATCATGTGTTTTATATCATTCTAAGTATGAGGACGAGTCCATAAGTGAACCTGTGATGGAAATGTTTGATTATATTGAAAAATTAGCTAACTTATAGTTCATAATGTACAATGAAATAGCATTAGATTCTCCAAGCTTTATTAAAAAAAAATCTCAAATTTCATCATGCATTTCTATATCAATGAAATAAAGTTAATTAAGTTACATAAGGATGAGTATCTTAAACTCTTCGAATATGAACCTTATGGAATCAAGTGATCAGTTACCATTCAAGTTTAAAGGACGGAGTGCAAGCATTTTAGATAGTGGAAACTGCTGCACATATATATATAACCTCCCACACGTGTCGAAGGATATATATGGAAGCTGCTAGCTGCACATATGATATATAACCTCCATGTATTAGTGTTGTTCTCATGGCTGATGTGTTGCTTCCTTTATTTAGTATGACGGACGGCGAAAGAGACTGATTCCTTTCTTTCTAGGTGGGCCATTCTTAAGATAGAATGGACTTGGCCATAAACAGCGCACCGCACTTTATCCCACTAATTTAATTAAATAATCGTTTTAAGCAGGGGTGGGGCCAGTAAATAGACTCACAGGGCAAATATACAAAAAAAACTACTACAACTTGCATTTTCCTACTATTTTCTCTGAAGCATCGTGGAACCAACAAAAGTGAAAGATAATAAATTTATTATTCCCGTTTCACCCTGGAAATATTACATGATTATTATTATTTTTTATTTTAATATAAATAAATGATTAATTAATTAAGCCAGTCCAAGAAAGTGAGGTTCCACCACAACCACGGAGTCATAACCGGCGAAAGGTGGCCAAAGGAGCGGTCCATATATTTTGAGATCCTAAATGAATATATAAATTATATAATTTTTTATCAATAAAAGAGATAATTTTTTATTTAATTTCTTTGTTACAATAGGTATTAATATATTTCAAATTCAAGGTCCCTAATTTTAACCCAAATTTAAGGGCCCTAACCGACTGTCTATTTTGATTATCCCTAAGATCACCCCTGATGAAACAATCATTTACGTGAAATAATATACAATAGTAATATCTTATTATTCATACAACAATATGATAATATTAAATAATAAATAAATAATCATTTTGTTTAATGTGTGTGTATATAAATATATATATAAATATATATATATATATATATATATATATATATATATATATAATATATATATATATATATATATATATATATATTTCTTTACTCTTTTATGTGTGTTGCCACTTTAACACTATATAAAATATGAATAAAATTATTCACTACAATTAGTTCATGAATTTCAAAACCAATTTGACTTAATTCATTTATCAATTGATTCATGAATCTCAAGATATATATTAAAGTTTTTATTTGATTCATTCATTCATCTATTTTATTTAATTCAGTCATTATTTAATTCAAGAATCTCAAATATAACTAGGGGTGACAAAACGAATTGACGAATCAAGTTTGTATCGAATCCTAAAATAATTGAATCAAAATGTGATTGATTCGTATTCGCTTTAAAACGAATCAAATCGAACGAATAAATGAATCCTAACCCAAATTGACACCCCTAAATATAACTTTATTTTATTTATTACTTAATTCATGTATCTCATTATAATCAGATGTCTATATTACTTAGTTCATATATCTCACTACATAAGTAATAGAATATCATATTTTTATTTTGATAGATGACTCTATTTAATGGAATAGTAGTCTTAACATAATGACTTAAAACTGATTTTGGTCTGGACTACTTGATTATTATAGAGACCTGAAAATATTATGTGCAAATAAGTATATTTATAGGTCTTTAGGTTATCTTTTATTTTTAAAATCTAAATCTAGTATTATATAATTATTATTGACCATTAATGTATTAAATAATTACTCTATCTGCGTAGACCCGGCCGGTGGTTCGGTTCCGGTTCGGAACCGAACCGAACCGGCCGGTTTCCGGTTCCACACTTAAGTGGAACCGGAACCTAAAACCGAACCGGAAACGAACCGTTCGGTTCCGGTTCGGTTCGGTTCTTTTTTTTTAATTAATTAAAAAAAATGAGATTAAATTTATAAATAAAAAAATTTATTACATTGAAGAGCTTGAGCTTAAATTTTTAAAAATTTAAGTTGCCTACGTATCCTCCAAGGGTGAGAGGAATCAAAGCTCATGTAGTTCCATTATAAGTTTTAGTCTTTTAGACATATCCCATTTGTAAATTATAATTTTACAATTATCAATCATCATTATCAGTTGATCCTTCGGCTCCGGTTCCGCTTGCACTTGTTGCAGAAGCATTATCGAACAAATCTTCACAATCATCGGGGGCATCTTCTTGTTGTCTCAGATCAGCTCGAGTCCAATCATCCACACAAGCTGTTGCTTCTAGAGTGCTTGGATGTAATGAAGATCGCCTAGCTTCCAATATATTACCTCCCAAGCTGAAGGTTTGCTCAACCGCAACGGTGGAAATAGTTGCAAATTGCTCGTTGTGAACCATCTTCTAGGCGTTTCAAAGTAAAATGAATTTTGAAAATATCCGAGAACCGAGCCTTAACTTCTCTTCTCCGTGATTGTGCACTGACACTAGGGCCGCTCTCTTGGGTTGGCATATTTGACATAATGTTCTCAGATGAGCTTGCCATTTTTCGTTTGAGAAATTAGGAAGAAAAATAAGAAAATTGAATAATTGCGAATAAGAGATTTATAGAAAATGAGAGAGTTGAGAATTTGGTGTGATGAAATTATGAAAAATGAATCATATTTATAGAATTTTAGAATTTTTTTGATACCAAAAATGCCCCTAAATATAACCGTTTTATTACCGTTATTAGGGGTACATTTGTAATTTTTATTTTATATAATAAAAATATTTTTTTTTTAATTTTTTTTTTTGGCAGGGAGCCAAACGGCTCCCTGCATCCCCCAACGGCTAGTGCCGTTGGGGGAATTAGGCCCCCAACGGCTACTAGCCGTTGGGGGCCGTAGGGTTCCTGTTGGTTCCAACAGGAACCGTCCGAACCGGTGGAACCGTACGGTTCCACCGGTTCGGACCGGTTCGAGTTGGGGTGGAACCCCAACCGAACCGGTCTCATTCCGGTTCGGTTCCGGAACCGGAACCTTCCGGTTCCAACCGGTTCGGTTCCGGTTCGGAACCGGAACCGTGGCCGGATCCCATGTTTCATTACTGAGCCTACCGAGATGAGCCACGTGGCTGGTGGGTCTCATGTCCCATCTTTAGAGATGATTTTGAGAGTCAAAAGGGGACAAATTGTATTTCAAATCAAACACGCAGCAAATAAATAAAATAACCTGTGCTGTGCGCAGTTGCTGTCTCGATCTGTTAAGCAATTTTAAGAAATGTCAAATATCGGAGAATCTCGTCTGTTTCGGCCGGAATATCCTGTTCAAAGCACCGATCTTAATATTCCGCTCGCGAATCTATCCGCTGTACGCACGAGAATGGATACGCTGCAACACTTCTTATCGGAATCGGTCAACACAAATACTCTCATTAGTCAACATCAAATGAAATTGGTCTCCTCCGAAATCGCCTCCGCCATCCATCAAATCATCGTCAACGGCGCCGCCCTTCTCACCTCCTCCCAACAACCAACCCCAGAAACCGGTTCAGTTTCGGAGAAAACAGGTTGCGAAATCGTAGAGATCGATTCGGTTGAGTTGCTGGCCGAACACACACACTTTTGCGATATTTGCGGTAAAGGGTTCAAGCGGGATGCGAATTTGAGGATGCATATGCGAGCTCACGGCAACGAGTTCAAGACACCAGAGGCTTTAGCGAAACCCGATAAGGGAAACGAATCGGGGAGGAAAACGAGATTTTCGTGCCCATATGAAGGGTGTAACCGAAACAAAAAGCATAAAAAGTTTCGGGCTCTCAAGTCATCCGTATGCGTGAGGAATCATTTCAAGAGGAGTCATTGTCCGAAAATGTATCGGTGCGACAAGTGTAACAAGAAGAGTTTCTCGGTCGTATCGGATTTGAAAAGTCATTACAAGAACTGTGGGGAAAGCAAGTGGAAGTGTTCGTGCGGGACGAGTTTTTCGAGGAAGGATAAGTTGTTTGGACACGTGGGGTTGTTTGAAGGGCACATGCCTGAGGTAGTAGAGGAGAAGAAAATGAAAGAAGATGATCTTGATCTTGATGAAACAGAGGATGAGTTATTATTATTTGAAGGATTGCTTGATGGGTTTGGTTCAATTGACAACTTTTGTTTGCAAGATGTTTTGGGATCAGCTAATAATGGTAATTAATGGATTTGATTGATTTTGGTTTGTGTTTCTTCTGAGTTTAATTACTGCCTGCCTGCAATATTGTTATTATTTGTTTTGTAAACTTGATGATGATGATGATTGATGACGATGACGACACTTGTAGTGATTTCTTTTGACTAGTTAGTAATAAACTGGCATCGCCATCTATTATCATATATCTTGCCATGGCATGATCAGGGTTGAATTTACAATTTCTATTATGGTTTCTGTCAAATTTATTCAGGCATCGATCATTCTTTTACTGTTCATGATCTCCTATGATCGTATATACACACTTAGTTTTTTCAAATAAGTAATAGGTTGACAAAAATTATTTGGGAAATTAGCAAAAGTAGTCTAAAAAAAACTGTTATTTGTCAAAATAAATCACACGTTTGCAAAATTAATTAAATTCTCCAAAATAGACTTCTACGAAAGTTTTTACTGAATCCGAAATGCTAAATTTTTTTCAATTTTTTATTTTTTAAATTTAAATTTGGCTTCCGAAGTTTTAATTGTTTTTTTTCATTTCAAACCTCATATATCCAAACTTAGGATATCCGAAAATGGAAAAAATATCTATAAAATCGCACATTCCCCATTTTTTTCCCACTAAAACAATGAATCATTTTTTGCGATATTTTCCAAAGTTTCGACACATTCTCTTTAAGTTTCGACACATTCTCCAAAGTGTAAAATGGAACAAATACATTTAACTTTCTACATTGATGGATCGTTTTATATTTTTTTAGAGCTAATTGATGCAAGCACAACTTATGAGCTGTAAATGGAAATGTTGTACATCCGGATGCAGATGAGTTAGATAGAGTTCAAAGTCTGCAAAAAAAGTTTAATTTCGTTGTATTCGAGGCGATGTATAGTTATTGAAATTTAATTAGTGGTCAAAAGGACTATGAATGGTTTTAGAATTTCCACTCAAATGTCGTTGGACAAAGGTCGTGTGGTCGAGTTATATTTAAGTTGGAATCAGATTACTGTTAGCGATGGTTAACAATCTAGAGGTCATTCTTAATCAAGCTATAATATGGTAAGTCAATCAGTTCCAGTATATGTATCAGATGAAACTTCATGGGTCAATTATATAACATGTAGATATGATGAAAATGTCCAGGGGGTTTGCCTAGGTGAGGGGTCATGGTCAAGTGGTGGGTTTTCTGGAGGTGATATGTGTGGGACACAGAAACTGAGCGACGCCGTTCCTAGGCTCGCGACCTAGTTGGGAAGGATTACATAACATGGAGTCGCCACCCGGTGTGAACCGGGACAAAGATTTAAGGCCGCACTCACCCCTCGCAAGGGAAGACCTCAAACCGTTGGGTTCGGAATGGTCCCTTACTTATGTCACTTGTAATGAAAGGATTCATGTAATAATTTAACTAAGCTTAAGTAACACTTATTTCCAAGTATCATGCTTCTAAATTCTCATATGCAAAATAAAACTTATGTGTACGCTTTTACATATATCTCATATTTAAAATTGGATGCTTAACATATATCAAGATAGCAACGAACATACAAATTTACATATCACATTCAGGAAAACGCAAGCACACATATTGACCCTACAAGCACACATATGGGCACTTTTCCAAGCGGTACGTGGAATTGTAGCCCAAGTACAGACCGCACACTACCCGTCCATTCGAATCGGCTACGGAATTTACGTCTGGGTTTCCATCCGATATACCGCAAGAAATAATACTCAAATGTTATCATGACATAAGCATACGAATTGTGACACATTTGCATAAGAAAGATCAACCAATAGGCAATTATGCATGAATATAATAAGACAGACTCAGTTCAGTGTGTGCACGTTCGTGTAGCGTTCGTAAACGCGTTCGAACGGAAATGAAACAGAATGCTCACGTTCGAGTAGCGTTCGTAAACGCGTTCGAACGGAAATGAAACAGAATGCTCACGTTCGAGTAGCGTTCGTAAACGCGTTCGAACGGAAATGAAACAGAATGCTCACGTTCGAGTAGCGTTCGTAAACGCGTTCGAACGGAAATGAGACAGAATGCTCACGTTCGAGTAGCGTTCGTAAACGCGTTCGAACGGAGATGAGACAGAAAGCTCACGTTCGTATGGCGTTTGTTAACGCGTTCGAACGGATACGAGACCTGACACATAATAAGGCAAAAACACATGCGCGTTCGAGTTGCGTTCGTGAACGCGTTCGAACGGACACGGACCTGATGCATGAAATATGATGCAATACATAAACAGAAAATAAAAGGGCGCGGCGACGCACTGCCGTAAAGGTGACCTTTTGGGGCTCTTGATCTCTCAAAGAGAGGACCTTTAGACCAACATGCTAAGCCCATGCGCGTCACATCACACATACAAGAATAGAACCAATCATATCAACCAAGTATGCCCGATTGAACACATCTTACATCCAATCCGAACACACATCAACCAGCGCGGCAAAGCATCGTGGTAAAGGGCTTTTAGCCCCTCCCCATAGGGGATCTCACAACACACTTACTAAGCCCATGCGCTCGATTGACTTATACATACGAAAATAAAGATAACAATATCAAACTAAGTATGCCTGATTGAACGTATCTCGCGTCCAACCGAACATACATCAACCGGCGCGGCGAAGAAGTATGTCACGAAGGTGGCCTTTTCGGCTCTTTATCTCCTAAATGGAGGACCTTTGGACTAACTCACTAAGCCCATGCGCTTGGTTGAATCATGCATAACTAACGACATACATAATTTAAATGACGAGGAATAAATAAATGAAAGCAACACAAAACAAGAGAATGTGCCGTTTACTCAAGTGGTACGTGGAGTTGTGGCCCGAGTACAGATCATATTACCGTCCATTCGGAATCGGCTATGAAATTTATGTCCGGGTTTCCATCCGATATACCGCGAGAGTTGACACATCTCTCATTCATCCAATACCCACAACATATTACATCTCATAATTCATGCATATTTATCTACTCAAAGACCACAACATGCATTCATAGACGACTCTCATGCGAATAGAATTCAATAAACAATGAATATAAACTAATGAAAAGGTACCCTCAGGTCTAACCTTTTAAATCACCTCTCGGATGTATGGTACACGATCGTCGGAAGGGTGGATGCTCCGCAACTCTCCCGGTTCACTGGTTCACTGTTCTCGTTCGTTGTCTTTACTGATTTGCTTGCGGCTCCAACTCCGTTCTGCTCCTATTTCCTCTTTATCTTTTGCTTACTGTTTTTGGGTGTCTTCTTCCTGTAGTTTTTATGTGTGTTGTGTATGAGTTAGAGACTAGCTAGCTAGGGTTGAGAAGGTTGGTGAAGAGTTCTTTTTATAGGCAAAGGGTAGGTTTGACAAGGAAAGGAATTTGATTTGGTTTGGTTAAGGGAAGTCAAGAGATTTGATTTGGTTTGGTTAAGGGAAGTCAAAGATTGAGGGGGGACAAATCTTGGCTAGATAGGGAAGGTTGGATATTTGATTGGCTTGGATTAGGAATACAATATTTTAAGTTTGGGAATAATCTTATTAGATTGGGAATATAATTGGTTGTTGATTTTAATTAGGCATGATTATATTTTGATTTAGTGTGTGATTTGTTTAATTTAGGCATGATTTTAGTTTAAGTTGGTAATTGTTTATTTTATGTTTGGTATATGTTTTATTTAATCATTTAATTAATTTAATTATTATATTATTTAGTTAATGTTTTAATTAATATTTATTTATTTAAATTGTGATGTGTTTTATGGGCTTTGGGGGGCTAATTGGGCTGGATGTGAGGCTAGCAGCAAAACCAGAATTACCGACACCGTTCGAACGCTTCCTCGAACGCGGCACGAACCTCGCAATCCGTTTGACGTTCGAACGTAAACACGAACGTAGCACGAACGAAAACAGTGAACCTTGTTTATTCTGAATTTCCCCTTCCGATGTCCGTTTCCCGTGACCTCCGTGACTTAAAAGGTAGTGTCTCTAAAATGAGACTCATCATAGGGTTTTATGCGTAAAAATGCAGTGCCTACAGTCGCCCCCACTTTGATGGGACTTGTGTAATGTGCAACAGTGACAATCCTATCAAAGTTATGCAATGCATTTCTACTTACCTGGCTCGCCAGCTGCCACTTGACTTACCATGTGTTGAGTTGCGTTGATTTGGTGGTGAGGTGCTGCGACCCCTGGTTCATTCCCGAACCGTGCTCCATTTTTAGAGTGTCATTCTCGGCCTGTTCCTTTCTGAATTGTATTGAGATGAGGCTTTATTCCTCCCGAGCTTTATTCCCGAACTGTTGAGATGAGGCTTTATTCCTCCGAGCTTTATTCCCGAACTGCTTACTGTGTAGAGATAGGGCTTTATTCCATGATTGTTGGGACTGTGGGCTTTATTCCCGAACTGTATTGAGATGAGGCTATATTCCCCTGTACTTTGTTCCCGAACTGTTGCGATGAGGCTTTATTCTTCCGAGCTTTATTCTCGAACTGTTGAGATGAGGCTTTATTCCTCCCGAGCTTTATTCCCGAACTGTTGAGATGAGGCTCTATTCCTCCCGAGCTTTATTCCCGAACTGCTTACTGTGTAGAGATAGGGCTTTATTCCATGATTGTTGGGACTGTGGGCTTTATTCCCGAACTGTATTGAGATGAGGCTATATTCCCCTGTACTTTGTTCCCGAACTGTTGCGATGAGGCTTTATTCCTCCCGAGCTTTATTCTCGAACTGTTCAGATGAGGCTTTATTCCTCCCGAGCTTTATTCCCGAACTGTTGAGATGAGGCTCTATTCCTCCGAGCTTTATTCCCGAACTATACCGACATGAGGCTTTCTTCCCCTTGAGCTTTGTTCTCAAACTATACTGATATGAGGCTTTTATTCCCTTGGGCTTTGTTCCCGAACTGTGTTGATATGAGGCTTTATTCCCCTGGGCTTTGTTCCCGAACTGTGTTGATATGAGGCTTTATTCCCCTGGGCTTTATTCCCGAAATGTACTGACATGAGGCTTTCTTCCCCTTGAGCTTTGTTCTCAAACTTATACTGATATGAGGCTTTTATTCCCCTGGGCTTTGTTCCCGAACTGTGTTGATATGAGGCTTTATTCCCCTGGCTGATACTGATATGGGCTTCGCCCTCAGACTGATACGGATATGGGCCTCGCCCCCAGACTGATACTGATATGGGCCTCGCCCTCATACTGATACTGATATGGGCCTCGCCCTCAGACTGATACTGATATGGGCCTCGCCCCCAGACTGATACTGATAGGGGTCTTGCCCCCAGACTGATACTGATAGGGCCCTCGCTCCCAGACTGATACTGATATGGGCATCGCCCTGGAATCATTACCTGAATCCGATACTGTGCTTTTTACCGTTTCTGATTAGCTTGTTCTTTGCCGCTTTTCTTATTCTTTAAAACCTGTGAACACAAAACAAACACAAAAGGATGCAAAATGTGTTACGTGTATGCATGCATGAATGTTCCTATCCCGTCGGGTTAGGTCTTCTGCCAATTCTCTTGGTGACTGCTCAGTCTTCCTTTCCTCAGGCAAGCCACCGCTTTAATCTGTCTACGCTGATCGGCTTGGTGAACTAATTCCCTTCCAAGTCTGATGCTCTCACTGCCTCCCCTCTGCTTGTTTATTCGAGGATTCCCCGTGTTCTGAGTATCATATTACCAAGATTGAACACACTCATGTTGCAAGTTTGAAAGTAATAGTCTTAGGCAGATAAATGAAATGATCGCCTTTATTAATGTTGAGGAAACGTTCGAACAAAATCAATGTCTTTATTAAAAGTGCAAGATAAACTAGGAGAAACAACAGTGCCTTCTTCTTCAGCCCATGGTTCTTCACCATTGTTATCCCTTATTCCTATGAAGCTGAGTGGTTGAGAGTTTGGAGGACAAGGGTTTCGGGTAGGCCAGAGTTGATCATGTAGTTGGGCAGGGGATTTCTGTGTGCGTTGGGTTGTTCTTTTTTTGGGTCGGGTATTGTATGGGCATCGATGAGGTTTTGGATTTCATGCCTGAGGCGGGCGCAGTTGTCGGTGTCATGGCCTTTTTCTTGGTGGAAGTGACAGTATAAGTTTAAGTTCATGTGAGGTGGCACAGGATTTGGAATGGGCCTAGGTTCCAATGGTTTTAGGAGTCCATGTGCCTTCAGCTTTTCGAATACCTTTGAAAGAGGCTTACCAAGGTTAGAAAATTGTCTGTTCTTAATGGCAGTGACTTCAGCAGTAGCAGGCATAGTCCCTGAATGTCCCCCAATGGGCTTCCTGTTTAGACCATAGAATTTTCTATTCTCGGCCTCTTCTTCCTCAATATCCATGACAGTTTCCCTCAACTGCCGAAAGTCTGCAATCATGGAGGTCATTCTCCTCAGTTTGCCATAAATAGAGGGCTTGGTGCCCTTGATGATCATTTTGATTTGGTCCTTCTCAGAGGGCCGAGTCTGCATCTTCAGAAGCTGGCTTCTCCAGCGGTTACATACTCTTTGAAGCTCTCCTCCGGCTTCTGCTTAGTGTTCTCCAAATCTCGGAGTGACAAATCAATCTCCAAGTCTGTAACATACTGCTTCAGAAAAGCATCAGCTAGTTCCTTCCAATCTTCCTTAACCTTCTTCTCAAGGCTATGATACCAAACCACAGGTGCCCCCTCGAGTGACATCCCAAACATCTTTTGGACTTGGCGCTGAGACAGGCCAACTGAACTCATAACAGACACATACTGACGGAGATGCACCCTCGGATCTCCATTCCATTGAACTTAGCCAAATCCGGCATCTTAAACTGCGTTGGCAACTGCTCCTCAAACTTCATTGTCTCATAGTCTAGCAAATCTTCATTCTTACCCCTCATCTTGCGGGTAGGACGGATTCAACCTGATCCCTGAGTTTCTGTATCTCGGCCTGAGACCCAATCACTCTGTCTGTTGCATACTCTGCATTATCATCATCAAAAGCGGGGATATCATCACCCAACCCATTCGGAGGCTTCTCGCGCCTTACATTCTCTGAATTCTCCCCAGCACGGGGCACAGCCATATTTGTCATGGCAGCAGTCAAGGCTTGCAACTGTTCAGTAATCTTGGCGAAGCCACTTTCCAACTGATCTATCCGGGATACCTCAGTATCTGATTCACTCATGTCTGTTCTCGGTATTTTGGTGAGTCTTCCCTTTTTTCTAACCCAACGGGAATCTATGATGGCTTTCAGAACACAAGGGTTAACATGATGTATGTATGCATGATGTGCATAAGAAGTATATAACATATATTAAATCAAATAAAATTCTCAAACAAATCGGACTATTATCATTTTAGAAGTTTTTGGGACAACTGTCATAAGAGTGAACCCGTCCCAGTTTAAATGGCCTAACGGTTCATGTCTTATGGCAAAGAGCCCAACTAAATCCAAATGATAAAATTCCGAACACAATCATAAAATGGCCCATTGTTATTTAGAAACCTTTTGGCCCAATCGTCATAAGATGTGTTCTTGTCCCAGTTTAAATGGCCCAACAAGCCCATATCCCATGATAAGTGGTCCAAATGGATCCAAACAACGATGTTCTCAAACACAAGCAAGATGATGCAAACATGACATAATAATTTTTACAAAGTGGCCCATCAATATTTCAGAAGCTTTTGGCCTAATAGTCATACGGTGCGAACTTGCCCCAGTTTAAATGGACCAGCAAGCCCGCATTTCTGACAATAGTCCAACTGCATCCAAATGAGGATGGTCCACAAGCACATACTCAAGGAAATAATTGCTACTTTAGCCAACCCGGTCTATAGGTGGGTTAGTAAGAGTATAGACAAATGCTCTCACCGGCGAAGGATGGCCCACAACTAGGTCTCCCCACTCAAGGGTTCGAGCAACCAAGTGAGCGCACCCTTTTTTATACACTAAGGTACGTGCCAATGAGCTATGGTGTGTGACGGACTGTCAAATGGATTTCCCGTTGTAGATCCCCCAGAGGGAAGGTGGAGCGAGGCTCACTTAAACCCAAGCCTCTTAGGCTCTTATCGCTTGTTGTCAGGAATAAACAACGAGTCCTCCAAATTAGTCCACCACAATAGGCTACAAGTAGATGGCTATCTAGGTGCCTTCACAGCTTTTCCTTCTAGAAATGTAGTGAATGAAGGAAGACACCAAACCATTACCTAGCCCAAAAATGCCTTTAATTAAACCCTTACTTTATCCACTATAGACACGGTCAATTAAAACACAAATCCAAACATCACAAGTCAATATTTCGGGGCCAATTCTCTTATCCCCAGTGGAGTCGCCAGACTGTGGGACACAGAAACTGAGCGACGCCGTTCCTAGGCTCGCGACCTAGTTGGGAAGGATTACATAACATGGAGTCGCCACCCGGTGTGAACCGGGACAAAGATTTAAGGCCGCACTCACCCCTCGCAAGGGAAGACCTCAAACCGTTGGGTTCGGAATGGTCCCTTACTTATGTCACTTGTAATGAAAGGATTCATGTAATAATTTAACTAAGCTTAAGTAACACTTATTTCCAATAGTATCATGCTTCTAAATTCTCATATGCAAAATAAAACTTATGTGTACGCTTTTACATATATCTCATATTTAAAATTGCATGCTTAACATATATCAAGATAGCAACGAACATACAAATTTACATATCACATTCAGGAAAACGCAAGCACACATTTGGACCCTACAAGCACACATATGGGCACTTTTCCAAGCGGTACGTGGAATTGTAGCCCAAGTACAGACCGCACTACCGTCCATTCGGAATCGGCTACGGAATTTACGTCTGGGTTTCCATCCGATATACCGCAAGAAATAATACTCAAATGTTATCATGACATAAGCATACGAATTGTGACACATTTGCATAAGAAAGATCAACCAATAGGCAATTATGCATGAATATAATAAGACAGACTCAGTTCAGTGTGTGCACGTTCGTGTAGCGTTCGTAAACGCGTTCGAACGGAAATGAAACAGAATGCTCACGTTCGAGTAGCGTTCGTAAACGCGTTCGAACGGAAATGAAACAGAATGCTCACGTTCGAGTAGCTTTCGTAAACGCGTTCGAACGGAAATGAGACAGAATGCTCACGTTCGAGTAGCGTTCGTAAACGCGTTCGAACGGAGATGAGACAGAAAGCTCACGTTCGTATGGCGTTTGTTAACGCGTTCGAACGGATACGAGACCTGACACATAATAAGGCAAAAACACATGCGCGTTCGAGTTGCGTTCGTGAACGCGTTCGAACGGACACGGACCTGATGCATGAAATATGATGCAATACATAAACAGAAAATAAAAGGGCGCGGCGAAGCACTGCCGTAAAGGTGACCTTTTGGGGCTCTTGATCTCTCAAAGAGAGGACCTTTAGACCAACATGCTAAGCCCATGCGCGTCACATCACACATACAAGAATAGAACCAATCATATCAACCAAGTATGCCCGATTGAACACATCTTACATCCAATCCGAACACACATCAACCAGCGCGGCAAAGCATCGTGGTAAAGGGCTTTTAGCCCCTCCCCATAGGGGATCTCACAACACACTTACTAAGCCCATGCGCTCGATTGACTTATACATACGAAAATAAAGATAACAATATCAAACTAAGTATGCCCGATTGAACGTATCTCGCGTCCAATCGAACATACATCAACCGGCGCGGCGAAGTAATGTCACGAAGGTGGCCTTTTCGGCTCTTTATCTCCTAAATGGAGGACCTTTGGACTAACTCACTAAGCCCATGCGCTTGGTTGAATCATGCATAACTAACGACATACATAATTTAAATGACGAGGAATAAATAAATGAAAGCAACACAAAACAAGAGAATGTGCCGTTTACTCAAGTGGTACGTGGAGTTGTGGCCCGAGTACAGATCATATTACCGTCCATTCGGAATCGGCTATGAAATTTATGTCCGGGTTTCCATCCGATATACCGCGAGAGTTGACACATCTCTCATTCATCCAATACCCACAACATATTACATCTCATAATTCATGCATATTTATCTACTCAAAGACCACAACATGCATTCATAGACGACTCTCATGCGAATAGAATTCAATAAACAATGAATATAAACTAATGAAAAGGTACCCTCAGGTCTAACCTTTTAAATCACCTCTCGGATGTATGGTACACGATCGTCGGAAGGGTGGATGCTCCGCAACTCTCCCGGTTCACTGGTTCACTGTTCTCGTTCGTTGTCTTTACTGATTTGCTTGCGGCTCCAACTCCGTTCTGCTCCTATTTCTCTTTATCTTTTGCTTACTGTTTTTGGGTGTCTTCTTCCTGTAGTTTTTATGTGTGTTGTGTATGAGTTAGAGACTAGCTAGCTAGGGTTGAGAAGGTTGGTGAAGGGTTCTTTTTATAGGCAAAGGGTTAGGTTTGACAAGGAAAGGAATTTGATTTGGTTTGGTTAAGGGAAGTCAAGAGATTTGATTTGGTTTGGTTAAGGGAAGTCAAAGATTGAGGGGGGACAAATCTTGGCTAGATAGGGAAGGTTGGATATTTGATTGGCTTGGATTAGGAATACAATATTTTAAGTTTGGGAATAATCCTATTAGATTGGGAATATAATTGGTTGATTGATTTTAATTAGGCATGATTATATTTTGATTTAGTGTGTGATTTGTTTAATTTAGGCATGATTTTAGTTTAAGTTGGTAATTGTTTATTTTATGTTTGGTATATGTTTTATTTAATCATTTAATTAATTTAATTATTATATTATTTAGTTAATGTTTTAATTAATATTTATTTATTTAAATTGGGATGTGTTTTATGGGCTTTGGGGGGCTAATTGGGCTGGATGTGAGGCTAGCAGCAAAACCAGAATTACCGACACCGTTCGAACGCTTCCTCGAACGCGGCACGAACGCTCGCAATCCGTTTGACGTTCGAACGTAAACACGAACGTAGCACGAACGAAAACAGTGAGCCTTGTTTATTCTGAATTTCCCCTTCCGATGTCTGTTTCCCGTGACCTCCGTGACTTAAAAGGTAGTGTCTCTAAAATGAGACTCATCATAGGGTTTTATGCTTAAAAATGCAGTGCCTACAATATGGTTGGTTATTAAACAACAGTTCAAGAAGTTCTCGTGAATATTCGACACTTCAGAGAGTACTTCAGGGATCTGACGTTTGAACTTTGGATCTCCGAAGTTTAATTGAAAATGATTAAAAAAATAAAAAAACTTTGAAGATCAATAGTTCAAACTTCAGACCCCCGAAGTACACGAATACTTCAGTGCCAACTTCGAAGAATCTATTTTTACAAACGTCAAATGTTGTGACTTATTTTGAGCAATGATAAAGTTTTTTTTTGGCTAATTTTCTTAATTTCCCAAATTATATTTACAAACAATATAATCAACTCATCAAAAATAAAGATATAAATAAATACTTTTTACCATCGGCCCGTGATCTTTTGTGAGGAGAATGGTTGAAAATGTACCATTCTACTTTCTCCATTCAAAGTAACCATTAATCATATGACTTCTCAATAGTATACTTGCAGTGTTTTTGGCTATTTATTTTATAAAAAGAAAAAATAATATACAAAAAAGTAAAATTCAACAGTCTTTTACAACAAGCTGATGAGATCTAATCCATAGATTAATTGTTGATCGATAGTAGAGCAATTCGATTTGACGGAAAATCACTGATTTTATCTTGTTAATCACTGATTTTTAATTTTTGAAAAATCACCAATTTATAAAAAGTCATAAAACATTGGAAGCTTTGGTAATGGGAGGTTATATATGTTCAATAATGGGCGAATGAATCGGACTTTGAAAAGCTCAATCATATTTTAAGTATTTTTTATTTAAATTTGGGTCTGAAAATCATATTAAGAGTATCAATTCAAAAGTTAATAAATTGGATTTTTCTAATATTTAGAAAATATTAACAAATAACACTTAATTTATGGATGATTTTTTCAAAGTTCAGCCCATTTGCCAACGCAAGAGCAAGATTCGGAAACGCCATACAAATCCTAAGACTGTAGAAGATAAATCTATTTTAAAAACATTATTTAGGGCAGACATCAACATTTTCAATTTCGATTTCACTTCCTTTAATGTTTGCTGTTATATTTCAATTTCATTATTATACTAATTACAAACTATTGTAATTTTTCATTGTTGATGTGTTGTATTTATAGTATCAGTTTTAATTATTATTTAATAATATTATGTACTGATCTTATGTGCTTTTGCCAACAATAATCTTGTAGGTGTAGGCCTCGTTATCTTGGTTTTACTGATTTTATAATATAGTCTAATGAAATATATATTTTCAGAATTATAGTCATCACTGTTGAATCATAATCATAATCACCCTATATTTTTCGGCCAGTCCTACATAATTCTGTCCCTCTGCATGACATAATATGCTCACGAGTGATAATCCATCAGATCAGAATTCAATTCAATTCTGGCGTTCTATTCAATCAAATTCAAAGTCTTACATTAAATGTTTTCATATTTGTATATTTCACATTGTGTGTGTATATATATATATATATATATATATATATATATATATATATATATATATATGTGCATGTGAAGAGAATGCCAATTACTTGCAGAATATCCTATGACTCGATGAAGATGTATTATATATGCTGACTATTGTTATTGTTAATTACATCATGGCTTATATCAACACAAGCTTTATTTTTTTTATTTTTTTTATTTTGAAATCGTTGGAAATCCCGCCGCCAAACCACCCATTCCGAACTTAAGCGGAGCAAGTACAATTTTTGGCTGTCTCAAACTCTTACAAGAAACGTACTATCTGGATTCGAACCCAGAACCTGAAGGTCCAATTCTGAACCCTATACTACCAAACCACGCCAATTGGAGACCACAAGCTTTATTTTGCTAAAAGTTATTTATTGAAATAAATATATACCGCTAAACACAATCAATCTCTGCCCATAATCTTGTTATGGCAGCCAAAGATGCAATCTTTGACAGCAAGATTCAAGAACCAATTGCAGCCTTAAAGTTATGAAGCTGGGAACCAAGAATAGAACGCAAAAGAAAGATTCACACAAGCATTTAACTGTCTTTATTTATCTCAAAATGGAATTTAAAGATTACACAGAAAAAAAATGGACTCTCCTTTGTAACATAAAATTTTTTTTCCTTCTGACTCACTCAACTGATGCCCTTCCTTATCTTTCTTTGAATAACAAGTGTCACTAGCCTTCTATCATAAGCAACGATCCATCAAGTCACGTGACTTGCTCATGAAGCCAGTTAATATTATAACTGATTTTGTTGCACTCTCCAAGTAGTTAAAGATGAAAGTAACTACAAGCAATAACGACAAAGAATCTCTATACTTAATAGGGGAGTGAATTGGGTTATCGCTATAAATGCGGAATTAAAAAATCTTTACTGATTTTTAGCTCTTATTACCAAGTGGGGACTTAAGGCAATTTTCTCTATTCCAATTAATAGCCTATATGCAAGTTTTCTATTCAATATATATAAACATAAATAAACTTGCTATAAACAAAAGTATATGGAAAGAGAAATACGACACCGAGATTTATAGTGGTTCGGCCAAACGTGCCTACGTCCACTCCTCCAAGCCTCGCTTGAAGATTTCCACTAGAATCGAGTTTTCCGTGGTTCACTCGTAACCAAGAGTTTTCCGCAAAGGCGTACTCCGAACCTTTTACACTTTTGAGTTTTGTTCGTAGGCTCACTCACAAACCTTTACAATTTGAGTTTTGTTCGTAGGCTCACTCACAAACCTTTACAATTTACCCAAACAATGGGATTTCACAAATCACAAGTGTTTTTGATAAAGAAATTATAAAACACACTTGGACACTCACAATGATAAAGAAGATTGTGTGAGTTGGTTACCCAAATGTTCTAAGCTCACTACAAATGTATATGAAGGTGTAGTGTGTGTGAACTTGTATGTATGAGTGTTTATGAATATGAAGGTTTATGAAACACTCTTGTATTTGCCTTAGAGAATATGTATGAAGGTTGTTTTTCAAGTCTCTCACTTTAAGGCAAATAAGTTGGGGTCCTATTTATAATAAAATGCAAAGCATTCCCCAACTTACAGCGAGACCGGTATGGAAACCGGTATGGAGACCGGCATGCCGGTCTAGGGCTCCAACGGATACTAACGGCTATATTATCGTTGGGCAAGTGTCCGTTAGACCGGTATGGAAACCGGTATGGAGACCGGTATGAGTCTCTCTGGTTCCAGTAAGTGTTCAATATGAAGAGCTTGACCGGTATGGAGACCGGTTTGGATCTCCCTGGTTTCAGTAACTGCACCATAAAGGCTAGACCGGTATGGACATCGGTATGAGGATCGGTTTGGAGCTCCCTGGTTTCAGTAGCAATGCATGTTTCGATGACCAGTCAAGACTGACGACACTTGGCATTTTGGCCATAACTTTCTCTATAAAATTCCAAATCATGATCCGTAAATTTACACATAAACTAGACACATATATCTAGATTCTGTAAAAAATTAAGCTCCAAAAAAATTAATATGAATTTTATGGAATTTTTCTAATGTGACATGTATGCAGAAAATGCACATATGAACATGTTGTAGTAAAATGGCTCTAGAAAAAGTTATATACATCGGAATTGTGTTTCGTTTGAACCGTAGCAAACTAGAGACACATATCTATCTAATGGTATATCATTTGAAGTTTAATTCAACCATTTGATAGTTTTAAGAAGATCATTTACCGATGCACTTGTGCATGAAGTTCATTTTGGTGCAAATAAAATGCAAATGATTCTTTTAGCATTCTAAGCCATTTTAAATGCAAGTGATGCAAAATGTATGATTCCTAAGAGCTTTGAAACATTTGAATAAACTCACTTATAATTAGATTAAGCTTTTAATCATTATCTTCGATTTGCCGCTAGTCTTCACATTCTCGCTCTTCACCCATATGTTTCGACACTTTTTGTATAGCTTCGTGTTTGTACGTCGAAGTCTTCATTCGCGTTGACATCATCAAAATCTATTTATGCGACCAAGTCGCCAACAAAAGACAGTTACCAATTGACCAATACCACAACTCATTCATAACAGCTTCTGGACTCCTCAATAATTATTTACTACCTCAACAACCATCATAGTGACACCCTTACATTAGTGATTGAATCACATATCTCATAAATCTCCACCTTGATTCAAACAATGATCTTGTTCTGACATTCTTATACAAAATTTACTTAGGAACAACTCCTATCAGGTCTATCAATTTTTTGAACCTGCCAGAAGTCAAAACTTTGGTTAAACCATCGACTGGATCTCTTCTGATGGAATCTTATTGATCTTCAAGCTTCCTTTAGCTATTTCATCTCTCATAAAATGTAGCCTCACATCAATATGTTTTGTCCTCTCATGATATACCTGGTTTTTGAATAACTGGATTGCACTTTGACTATCACAATAAATCACAACACAATCTTGTTTCAAGCTAAGTTCAGTAATCAGTCCAGACATTCATAATCCTTCCTTTACATCCTTGGTAGCTGTGACATATTCAACCTCTGTTGTATACAAGGCTACAACATATTGGAGAGAAGACTTCCAGCTAATTATACAGCCCAATACTTTAAAAACATAACTTGTCAAAGATATTCAGCCACGTATATCAACTGTATAATCAGAATCCACAAACCCAACTGCCACATCCTCAAATTCCTTGTTTTTACCATACACTAGTTCTAGATCCTCAATTCCCTTCCAATATTTCAAGATCCACTTAACTGCTTCTCAGTGCTCACATCCAGGATTCCCCATAAATCTGCTCACTATACTAACTACATAAGCTATATCAGGTCTAGTACAAACCATAACATACATGAGGCTTCCCACAGTATTTGCATAAGGTATATTAAACATATACTCTCACTCTCATTCGCTATCAGGAGACTGATCTTTAGACAACTTAAAATGAGAGAATAAAGGGACTGTTACTGCCTTGGAACTATCCATTCCAAACCTTACCAGAACTTTGTGCACATATACTTGTTGTGAAAGGAATAATGTCCTGGCTTGTCTGTTTCTGAAAATTTCTATTCCAAGAATCTTGTTAGCGGACCCAAGATATTTCATATCAAACTCAGTTTTAAACTTAGCCTTCAACATGTCAATTGCAGCTCTATTACTACATGCCACCAACATGTCATCAACATGCAACAGTAGATATATGTATTCTCCTTATTCCAGCACTTTGTCATAAGAGCTTCTAATGAACCCAATTTTTGTTATAAACTCATCAAATCTCTTATATCATGGCTTAAGTGATTGCTTCAACCCATATAGAGACTTCTTTAAGAGCAAACTTTGTTCTCATTGCCTTTCTCTACAAAACCCTGGCTGACTTATTACAATTTTTTCCTCTAATTCTCCATGAAGGAATGTAGTCTTCACATCAAGCTGATCCAACTCAAGATCAAACACAACTATAAGTGCTAAAAGGATTCTAATTGAAGTATGTTTGACTATTGGAGAGAATACTTCATTATAGTCAATGCCCTCTTGTTGTGAAAACCTATTTGCCATCAATCTAGCCTAAAATCTTGCAGTTTCTACATTTGGAATTCTCTCTTTGATCTTATAGATCCATTTGCAACCCACTATTCTTTTCTTAGCAAGTCTGTTAACCAGTTTCCAGGTTTGATTGTCATGTAGAGATTTAATTTCATCTTCCATAGCACTCAACCATTTGTCTCTATATTTACTCATCATGGCTTCTTTATAAGTCCTAGGTTCCTCGTCAATGACTACATCTGCTATTGTTAAAGTATATGAGATTAAATTAGCATAACCATACCTCATAGGTGGTCTGATCTGCTTTTTCTATCTATCTCTAATCATATTATAGTCTTGAACACTAATAAAATCTTACAGATCAGATTACTCCATCTCAATTGCTGGTCTGCTTAAACCTTCAATTTCAGTTGTGAACTTTGATTTTTCAGTCTCTCTGGACTCCACCTCCAACTGAACCCTATCACCATGTTTGAGGTCATGATGATCTTTTGTCTTTGTTTCAGTGTGAGTTTCAACTATAGGAGTCTCATTAAAAGTGACATCTCTATTTATTATGCACTTTGTGGAACCTTCATCTTTGCACCACAATTTATACCCTTTAATCCCTTCAGGATAGCCAATGAACACTTCTTAATTCATTTATCAATTGATTTATGAATCTCAAAATATATATATATATATATATGCATGTGAAGAGAATGCCAATTACTTGCAGAATATCCTATGACCCGATGAAGATGTATTATATATGCTGACTATTGTTATTGTTAATTACATCATGGCTTAAATCAACACAAGCTTTATTTATTTATTTATTTATTTATTTTGAAATCGTTGGAAACCCCGCCGCCAAATCACCCATTCCGAACTTAAGCGGAGCAAGTAAAACTTTTGGCTGTCTCAAACTCTTACAAGAAACGCACTCTCTGGATTCGAACTCATGACCTGAAGGTCTGATTCTGAATCCTACACTACCAAACCACGCACATTGGGGACCACAAGCTTTATTTTGCTAAAATTTATTTATTGAAATAAATATATATAATAATATTGATATAATGTTTATAAAATTTGATTTTCACAAAAAAAATTATAAATACTCTGTTAGAAATTGATACCGCTAAACACAATCAATATCTGCCCATAATATTGTTATGGCAGCCAAAGATGCAAAGGAACGGTATGCTACATTATTATTGGCATATCCAGTAAACACATAATCAATGGTTTTAGGTCCAAGTTTAACTCTTTTAGGCAAGGGAACGTGAACCTTTGCTAGGCAACCTCACACTTTCAGGATTTTGTATGCCGGTAGTCTTTTCTTCCATTTTTCATATGGAGATTGATCAGTCTTCTTTAGTGGAATTCTGTTTAAGATGGTGTTAGCTGTAAGTAACGCTCCACCCCACATATTATGTGGTAAACCAGAACTGTTAAGCATGGAATTCATCATATTCTTTAGAGTTCTATTTTTCCGTTCAGCTACCTCATTATGTTGTAGAGTGTAGGGTGTTGTTGTTTGATGAATTATTCCATTAGAAGCACAAAATTATGCGAAGGCATTAGATTCATATTCTCCGCCTCTATCAGATCGCAATATTTTGATCTTCTTATCTAACTGATTTTCCACCTCAGCTTTATATGTCTTAAACATATTCAAAGTCTCATCTTTGCTATGTATCAAATATACATAACAGTATCTACTACTATCATCTATAAAAGTGACATAGTAATTCTTTCCACCACGACTTGGTATTGATTTAAAATCACTCAAATCTGTATGAATTAATTCTAATAATCATTTGATCTCTTAGTCACAGATTTATATGACTTGCTAGCAAACTTTGATTCAACACATGTTTCACACTTATGCATATTATCTTTTGTACAATTAGGCAATAAGCCAAGATTGACCATTCTATGCATACATTTAAAGTTAATGTGACCTAGTCTAGCATGTCATAATATAGAAGATTCAAGCAAGTAAACATAAGCCTTATTTATTTTATTAATAGCATCATCGGCAATTATATTGAGTTTAAAGAGTCCTTCAGAGAGGTAGCCCTTTCCTACAAATGTTCCCCCCTTAGTAAGAACAAATTTGTCAGACTCAAATACAAGTTTAAAACCCTTCTTGCTTAATACTGGACCAGAAACAAGATTCTTAGTAATTTCAGGGACATGGAGTACATCCATAAGGGAAAATTCTTTCCCGGAAGTGAATTTCAGAACCACTTTCCCTTTTCCAGCAACAGTTGCAGCAGTTGCATTGCCCATATATAATTTTTCATCGCCATTGTTAGGAGTGTAGGTAACAAACATATTTATGTTTCCACAAATATGTCTTGTTGCACTAGTATCCACCCATCAATCCTTACTGTCAGTTAGTAAATTCACTTCAGAAACAACAACACCAACAAATTCTTCCTCAACAATATTTGCTGCTTGTTTGTTGCTGTTCTTATCATTTGGACCCGGATTTCCTTTCTTGTGACGACAGTCTAGTGCTCGGTGTCCAATTTTTCCACACACCCAACAAGCACCTTTAATTCCCTTGAAATTCTTCCCTTTTGGAGCAAAAACTTTCTGAGTTTTATCATTCCCTTTATTGTTCCATTTATTCTTCTGGTTTTGAGGCTTAGGCTTAGACGCCCCTCCACTCTCAATGACATTTGCCTTGGCTTCAAATTCTGGGACATTCAGCCCTTCACTCTTGCAGTGATCTTCTTGCACCATCAGTTTGAGAACCAAATCCTCCATTGACATATCAGTCTTTTTATGCTTCAAATGTATCTTGAAATCATTCCAAGATTGAGGTAATTTTTCTATCACAGAACCGACAACAAACTGTACCGGTAGAACCATGCCTTCAACCGCAAGTTCATGGATAAGAATCTGTAATTCTTCCACTTGGTTGACAACAGTTTTTGAATCCACCATTTGGTACTTCAAAAATTTCCCAACAATAAACTTCTTTGAACCAGTATCTTCGATCTTATATTTATTTTCCAGGGAATCCCATAGATCCTTGGCAGTCTTATAAGATCTGTAGACATCATACAAAGAGTCATCAAAACTATTCAGAATATAATTCCTACATAAAAACTCAATGTGTTTCCATGCATCAATTGCATTGAGTTTTTCTGCAGGAATGTTATCTCCCTCTGCCACAGGGCATTCTTCCTTGACGACATGTGCAAGGTTCAATGTTGTTAGATAAAACAACATCTTTTGTTGCCATCGTTTGAAATCCAGTCCTTTGAACTTGTCTGATTTCTCAACATGAGGCTTCACAACATTCGCAGATTGTTTCATCGAAATTCTACTATAGATTGTTAAAGAAACAATCAACGAATGTAATAATTTTATTTAAACAGAAACTTGTAAACATAATACAAATCAAAACCAGAAAACTAAAACAAGTAATCAATCTCAAACCAACATAAAGTTACAGAATCAACAACAAAAACTTATAGTGCAAGTAAACGAAATCAATAAACTCACTGACTTGAAGATTGAGGCTAGCGTAAATGCTATGTCCTATAGCAGAATTTCGTCCATACTCTTGTGCTTGTAGTTTTTCGGACCTCTACCACCAGGATTCAACAATCTGTAAGTCGAATCTCTGCACTGAAATTCGACCCCTGGCGAATCTACTTGATGTTTTTGCTTTTGTTTTCAAGATCAATCAGATAGAAAAACTTTGGAATGTAACATGTATATTTTTCATGTCTCCTTCCTCTGGTCTCCTATTTCTTTTATATAGAATCAAAAAATGATGGTTGCAGTTAAAACGTTTTTAGTTTTTCAATAAGTCTAAAGAGGTGTGTTGATCAGACACAAGTCTTCGTATTAAGACCAAATTCAAAAATAAAAAATGTTTTATTAAATAAGGAATTTAATTAATCATATGAGCTCAAGAGCCCCAAGGCCCATCTTTTGACCAAATAAATATATTAATATTTATTAATCAAATGCCACATCAACAACCCATCCACACACATCCAAGCCATACATCAAAGCCCAAGCCCAAGCCCAAGCCTTATCATTCCAATTTAATATAAGTGTGCAAAGTCCACTTATAAACTTTCCATATTCCTTTACATTTCGAATGTGGAATTACTATCACTATTTGATATACAAACTCTTACAATACCCCACATTTGTATAACAAATAGTGGTGATACTGTACATAACATGATCTGGAGAAAACTTAAAATTTATATGCATCAGGAGAGGTGTCTTTTGGACTTGAACCTTCCTTAGTAAATACTTATTGGATTTACCGATGAGTCAGTGTGTATAGGAGACATTGAACTGTTCATCATATTTTGTAAATCTAGGCAATAAGTATCACACATATTCAATTTTGACATCTTTCGATTCATACGGTTGTGTTCATTTTGGTCTTGAACAATCCTGGATTCATAGGAGCTTTAGAGAATTTAGCCATTTAATTCTCATAAATGCGACCCCACATTACTCCTATATAGGTGACACAAAATTATATAGTATCGTATAATACTAACTTGTCATTAAGAATGATCAATCATTCATCCTTATCGTCATAAACATCATAACTTCTCTTATCATAGGAATGAGCAGCTTGTTATGCTCTATTACTTGAGTTTCACCCAATTAGTTTTCTACATTGAACCTAGACTTTGATTTACCAAATTGCTAGGTTGGGTTTCCGCTAAGTTACTTCTCATTGTGCTGGCTTTAAGCCCATTCCCCTCGATAAATATAACACTTGCTCCTTTGGTATACCCTTTGTTAATTGATCTGCAATATTCTCCTTTGATTTTACAAAATCAATAGAAATAATGGCAGTCGAGAGCATATGTTTTATAGTGTTATGTCTTCTTCTTATGTGCCTTGACTTCCCATTATACATATGGCTCTTTGCTCTCCCAATAGCAGTCATGCAGTCACAGTGCACACATATGGCCGTCACAGGTTGATGCCACATTGGAATATCTTCCAAGAAATTCTTTAGTCATTCCGCTTTTTCAGCGGCTTTACCCAAGGCCCATCTTTTGACCAAATAAATATATTAATATTTATTAATCAAATGCCACATCAACAACCCATCCACACACATCCAAGCCATACATCGAAGCCCAAGCCCAAACCTTATCATTTCAATTTAATATAAGTGTGCAAAGTCCACTTATAAACTTTCCATATTCCCTTTACATTTCCAATGTGAGATTACTATCACTATTTGATATACAAACTCTTACAACTAGTTCTAGATCCTCAATTCCCTTCAAATATTTCAATATCCACTTAATTGTTTCTCAGTGCTCACATCCAGGATTCCCCATAAATCTGCTTACTATACTAACTACATAAGTTATATCAGGTATAGTATAAACCATAACATACATGAGGCTTCCCACAGTATTTGCATAAGGTATATTAAACATATACTCTCATTTTTTCTTCACTATAAGGAGACTGTTCTTTAGACAACTTAAAATGAGAGATTAAAGGGACTTTTACTGCTTTGGAACTATCCATTCCAAACCTTACCAGAACTTTGTGCACATATATCAGGTATAGTATAAACCATAACATACATGAGGCTTCCCACAGTATTTGCATAAGGTATATTAAACATATACTCTCATTTTTTCTTCACTATAAGGAGATTGTTCTTTAGACAACTTAAAATGAGAGATTAAAGGGACTTTTACTGCTTTGGAACTATCCATTCCAAACCTTACCAGAACTTTGTGCACATATACTTGTTGTGAAAGGAATAATGTTCTAGCTTGTCTGTTTCTGAAAATTTCCAATCCAAGAATCTTGTTAGCGGACCCAAGATCTTTCATATCAAACTCAGTTTTAAACTTAGCCTTCAACATGTCAATTGCAGCTCTATTACTACATGCCACCAACATGTCATCAATATACAACAGTAGATATATGTATTCTCCTTATTCCATCACTTTGTTATAAGAGTTTATATTGAACCCAATTTTTGTTATAAACTCATCAAATCTCTTATATCATTGCTTAAGTGATTGCTTCAACCCATATAGAGACTTCTTTAAGAGGCAAACATTGTTCTCCTTGCCTTTCTCTACAAAACCCTGGCTGACTTATTACAATTTCTTCCTCTAATTCTCCATGAAGGAATATAGTCTTCATATCAAGCTGATCCAACTCCAGATCAAACACAACTATAAGTGCTAAAAGGATTATAATTGAAGTATGTTTGACTATTGGAGAGAATACTTCATTATAGTTAATGCCCTCTTGTTGTGAAAACTCATTTGCCATCAATCTAGCCTTAAATCTTGTAGTTTCTACATTTGGAATTCTCTCTTTGATCTTATAGATCCATTTGCAACCCACTATTTTTTTCTTAGCAAGTCTGTTAACTAGTTTCCAGGTTTGATTATCATGTAGAGATTTAATTTCATCTTCCATAGCACTCAACCATTTGTCTCTATATTTACTCATCATGGCTTCTTTATAAGTCCTAGGTTCCTCATCAATGACTACATCTGCTATTGTTAACGTATATGAGATTAAATTAGCATAACCATGCCTCATAGGTGGTCTGATCTGCTTTTTCTATCTATCTCTAATCATATTATAGTCTTGAACACTAATAAAATCTTGCAGATCAGATTACTTCATCTCACTTGCTGGTCTGCTTAAACCTTCAATTTCAGTTGTGAACTTTGATTTTTCAGTCTCTCTGGACTCCACCTCCAACTGAACCCTATCACTATGTTTGAGGTCATGATGATCTTTTGTCTTTGTTTCAGTGTGAGTTTCAACTATAGGAGTCTCATTAAAAGTGACATCTCTACTTATTATGCACTTTGTGGAACCTTCATCTTTGCACCACAGTTTATACCCTTAAATCCCTTCAGGATAGCCAATGAACACTTCTTTCAAAGCTCTATGATCAAGCTTACCCTTATTAACATTTGCATACACATCACAACCAAATACCCTTAGGTTTGATAAATCAGGTGCTCTTCCTAACCACATTACCTCTGGAGTTTTCAGTTCAATTGCTTTTGAGGGATTCGTGTTGATTAAGTATGCAGCTATGGTTAATGCCTTTGCCAATAACTTATTAGAGAGCTTTTACTGGAAAAGCATACATCTTACTCTCTCTAAGAGTGTTCTATTCATCCTTTCTGCCAATCCATTTTGTTGAAGGGTGTGGAATACTGTTTTGTTCCTTGAGATACCTTGTTTTACACAGAAGGTGTCAAACTCCTTATTGCAAAACTTCAGGCCATTATCAGTTCTTAGCCTTTTCCTTTTCTTCCCGGTATGGTTTTGCATCAAGGTAAATCAATCTTTAAACCTTCCAAAGGCTTGATCTTTGCTTTTGAGTGTTGACCCCTTCAAAAAGTGATTCTTTACTCCCAAGTATAAGAGTGACAAAGTAATAAAATAACCTGGTATGACCGGGATCGATCCACATGGAATAGATTTAGTAAAATAAAGTAATAATTTGAGTGAAAAATAAAAAGATTGAATTGTTTGAAGGGATTTGAAATTTTAATTTAAATTGCAACAATAAAATAAAATGTTGGGGCTAGAGGATCCACTTTTAATATTTCAAATTTAGAAATCTCACTTTTTATAATAAATAAATTATCATTATTACTCAATTAATTTATTTCAGGAATTAATTATGTCTAAAAAAATAAAACCAGCCATATAGGCGGTAGTAACTTTATCTATAACAAGTCCAGTTAGGTACTCAATTATGCCAAATAAATAAAACCAACCATATAGGCGGTAACAAAGTTTGTCAATAATTAATCCAGAATTAAATTAAATATTAATCATTAGATTACAATTGATATATTATAATATAAGTGGGATTAATCTAAATTTTCATATTAAAAGCTTCACCATTTACCCCAGCAAAAGAAATTAGCTACTCATAATTTAAATAAAAACATGCATAATTTTATTACTAAAAAAAGAAATTACCAGAAAAGACTTACAAAAATAAAACACACAAGATCTGGATCCCTTCATAAAACCTCAGAGAGAATTCTATGGAGGAAGCCGAAGAAAATGAGGTGTTGAGCACCTCTATTTATAGGTGGGATGAATTTAGCAAAATTTTCAAAAGGCATTTTAACATTTAGTAAGATTTTTCACAGGCTATTTGTTTTCATTTGATAATTGTCCAACATTTTACCAAATTTGTCAACCTTTCACTTTCGGTGGGTTATTTCATATTTTTTTATTATTTTTTTATTTTTTTAATTTTCTTTTTGTTTTAAAACTTTAATAATTACATATAACGTATTTTGGATTTTTCATCAATTTCGATCTTGAAAACTTCCAAATTAGAAACTCTTATGAACAACAAAGTTGTAAATATTTGAGTCTTCTTTCATCTGGAACTGGAATCATTTCAATCCGACATCAGAGTAAAAAATTATGTCCAAAATACGAACATTGCACATGGCTGAAATTTCTGAAGTTATACACCGTTAGAACGCCCTATTAAATTCCTGACCTCAAGTCCATTTTTTCTAGATATGCATCTAAAATATTATTTTACCTACATAAAAGATAAAAATCACAATAAAAATATATAAAACATAAATTTAATTAATATACTAAATTAAGGGGAGTAATAAAACTATAAATGTAAAATGATTAATTTTTTCTTTTAATAAATGTGCATTTTTTAGTGTTTATCACACCTCAACCAGCTTATTACTAGTTCCTAGTAATTTAAGCAAAAAAAGTATTTATTTATCACAAAATGGAAATTTCAGATTACACACAGAAAAATGGACCCTCATTTGTAACATAGTTTGTTTTGTTTTGTTTTGTTTTGTTTTTGTTTGTTTTTTTTTTACTTCTGACTCACTCAACTGATGCTCTTCCTTACTCATGTTTGAATAACAAGGGTCACTAGCCTTTTATCATAAGCAATACCACATCTCCTTTATAACATCTTCTGGACTCCTCAGCAATTCTTTACTACCTCAACTGTTAGGTTTTGTGGTTAATGCGGAAGCATCCATGTAACTGGATTTTAAAATTTTCTTCCAAAATCACTTTAAGGATCGTGGTTATGTCGTTGTTAATGTAAATAATTTGTTATTTAAATTAATCTAAATTAATTTAACATGCATGTAATAAATAATTTTATTTATCAACATAAATAATATTCACTTATAACAAAACATACATCGATGTGCTTTTTATCTTTCTCGAGCCTTTTGAATATCCTCCTTGATTTTTCCCTCACAATAGTACACCAAGCGTTGCACCTCTAGTTGTCACACTAGCGCTCATCTACGAACAAATCGCTCCCACTATTGAGAACAAAAGAAATCATTTTCTTTTTTAGGATGTTGAAGTCTTTAGGAACGGATTGGAACTATTCCAAAGAGAGATAAATCGCTAATGACGCACACACATAAAATATGCAACATGCAGTTGCATATTAATATATATCATAAACCCGAACCCTTCAGATTTGCGCATATATATATCGTTACTGCTTATGCATGCAATTTCAAAAATTAATTACTTCTTTCACGTAAATTGCTTATCAAATAAACCCAACGTGAAAACATATATATACGCATAGGATTAGTTTCAATTGTATCACAATACAATAAGGTCAAATAAAATTAGGATAGTTAACCAAATTAGGAATTCTAATTAAATAAAGACTTCCCTATTTAATCTTAATTAAGACTCTAATTAATTTGGGTGCTAGTCCACTAAATTAAAGCCCAATAGAATAAATATTATTTTGGCATATTAATTAATTAATTAATAATTAATTAAAATTACATTTAATTTATTTAATATAAATATCAAATATTTAATTAAACAATTAAATCTTATTTTATATTTCGAATTTATTAATCAAATTAATATTTCTAAAATATCTCGAATATCTTAATCCAATTAGGAAACACCAAAATAATCATTTATTAACTTTTAATAAACATCATTGAATTTGTAACATAGACGAGAACTATATTGTGCGACCGTCATAGGTTCATTATCGAGTAGCAGTAGAATAATATTAATTCTTTAATATTTCATCTCTATGATATTCCAGAGACCATGGGTAATCACCTAGCAGCAAGCCATGACCCCTAGTCGATGAATGAAGTGAGAAAACATATGAACCTGCTAGAATACACTTCAAACATGTCATTTCATTCCTTCTGATATTTATGTTTCTTATCGAGTCTGGGATCATGGTAAGGTCAAATCCTTATACTCGAAATATCTTTAAACTTTATCTTGTGGATTTGATATCTCTAAGATATCGAGTGCTTTTGCCAAAGACTTATATCCATAATTTTGAGTTTCCTTGAAACATCTATAACTTTAATTATCAAAGTTATCAGATCCCATCTTAAAGCATACGTGACTTCGTACGTCAATCGCTCAAAGTCATCTAGCATTTATTCAAACGACATGGATAGTCGAATGAGTATATACTAGTGAACCAAGAGTATTATAGTCATCATATGATCTCAGGTCAGAGGATATGACAACACTAATGTATTATTACGAAGATTAATGACCTCAGATAATATTACCATGTGATCTTACGTTTCTGTGGTCGTGTTCGATATTTCATTCTACTAATGAAATATCTATTGTCTGTGTCCTTATGATATGCGACTCATTATCCATTATATTAACATCATATGTCAATCTAGGCGACATACAACAATATTGGTCAAGTGATATATTATTGTCTTGTATAACAATCACATTTTACCAAGAACTTAATTTGAGACATATATAAATATTATTGACTCTCATAATCACAAACGTCTTTTGGATTAACGATATTCATTTGACATAATGTCTCAAGACATACACATAAAATATGGATGTAATAATGTGTAGTTAACAAATGCCTTTTATTAATAAATAATAAACTATATTACAAACAATATATCTTAAACCATTACATCCATAACTGATTTTAGGGCATACACTCTAACATCAACAACCATCATAGTGACACCCTTCGTTAGTAATTGAATCACATATCTCACATACTCTTTATCACATTCTAAAATAATTTTGGATTGAGAGATTGTCACTGCCCGAACTAGCCTCTCAATGGCTACGCCAATATATTGTCACTCTATTTGAATTTTAGTTATCTTGTATATGTATAATAACTAGAATAATGATATACAAACACTTCAAGACACACCCATATTTATATTTTAATTTTTTCCTCCTCCGTTGTCTTTAATATTTTAACAAATACTCAAATCACCATTCCCAAGATGTGTCTTGAGGTGTGAATGTTGGGTGTTTGTTTACCATTTTTCTAATAACTATGATAGGGTTTGAACGTTGAAAAGATAAAACTATAAGTCAATAGGATGGTCACAAGAATCGCATTTAATAGTAGTTGTTTATCATATCCTTCAAAATAAACTATTCGTGGAATAAGAAGAGTTTTTAGGTTTTATTCGGATTTGGAAAGTCATTACAAAAATGTACACAGTATACAAATGAAAGGAAAATGGGCATTTTGCTAGAGAATATTAAAAGAAAGACTTTTTCATTAATGTTTCGACATATATTTATTAAGTTTGAAATTAACCAATAAATATGGAGAGAAAAAATTATTAGTTAAGACATTACATATATTCATTGGATAAGTTAATTGAGCAAGTCTCATATATAAGTTTTTTTTTTTTTATCGAAATTAAATAGTAAAAGCTACTGTTATGAAAAATTCCAGCACAAGCATAAGAAATCGGATTCCTTAAAAATGGGTTGATTAATTTGCAGAAATTGAAGAGTCAAATCAGGTAGCTGCTTATTGCGTCATGGCTTTGATAATATAATATCACAAGTAGCAAGGAAATGCACATTCATGAGTAGTTACTTGGGGTCACGAGATTAATATTATTTTCTACGATGGATATATGGATTCATTCAAATTAGAACTTGTTTGAAACTTTAAACAAGAAAGAAAAGAGTTAGATTTAAGTAATTAATTAATTTGCATATGCGACCCGTGATTTTAATATCATGATCAGGACTGGAGAATGTACGTATAACTTGCAATTCCATATTCCTTTTTCCCCATTCAAAGGTTACCTACCTATATATATATATATATATATATATATGTTAATTATATGACAGTCAAAGAAGAAGAAGTTAATTAGCAATGGCGGTATCAATAGAAGCATTAGCAATGGCAGGAGCTGATTATGAAGAATGGGGATTGGATGTTGAAGAATGGGAACGAGAGCATGAATTGGAGACGCCACCGCATTTGCTTGCCGATGAAGAAGAAGATGAAGATGATACTACTACTATTATTACTACGACTATTATTGGTGGTGGTGGTGGTGGTGGTGGTGGTGGTGTCGGTGATCAAAAGGGTAGTAATGATGAACGAAGAAGATTAATCATGAGAGAATGGGTGAAAGCCAACATCAAACTATTTTTTATAATTGTCAAAAGATATATCATATGGATTATATCCCCAACATTATATTCATTCTCCCACAACTAATTAATTTTTATTCCTTGTTTTTTTTTAATTTAATATATTTTGGAATTTTTTTTTAATTATTTGTTTCTTTCTCCATATATATAAAATCAATCATCGATCTCCTGTGAATTTTGATTGGTTATGTTGGTGTTCGATTTACACTTTGTTAATTGAAACCATCAACGAATTCAATTATTTTATTGAAACAGTAACTTGCAAATAAAATACAAAACATAAACAGTAACTTACAAAGCAAGAAACAAAACAATAAACAGACTTTGTAGATTGAGGCTAGCACTGAAGGCTATGTCCTATAGCAGAAATTCGCCCCTACTCTTGTGCTTGTAGTTATTCGGACGTCTGCCACCAGGATTCAACAATCTGATGATCGAAGATTTTGCACTGAAAAACCGATCCCTTGCGAATCTACTTGGTGTTTGCTTTTAATGATCAACAAGTTTGTATATTGAGAATTTTATGAATTTCAGATTCTGTATCTTGGATGCTATTTTGCAAGTCTGTCTTCCTTTTATATATTGAAAGAAAAAATGGTTGTCCATTCAAAAACGATTTTCTGTTTACAATTATATTCCAAAGGGTATGTTGATCAGACATACTCTTCTATTTAAAGAATAAAACCAAAAAAATGTTTTTTGAAAAGGTAAGACATTTAATCAATGACTCACAAGAGCCAACCATCTTTGAATAATTAATATATATTAATATATTAATTGTCATGCCAACCATACATCAACTAATCCCAAGCCCAAGCCCAAGCCCAAGCCCACTTGTTTTTTCCAATTTAATATAAGTGTTTATAATATACTTATAAACCTTTCATATTCTCTATACATTTTAGATGTGAGACTTCCTCCACTATTTCTATACAAACTCCTACACACTTTACAATTTATTTCTAGAGTATATAGAGATGAGTCTTCCAAATTTTATTTGTTTATTTTACGGTGGTCATTGTATCATATTCAATTACAAGAGGTATTATATATTATCTTTATTTTAAAAAAATAAATAAATAAAATTTACTTACGAAAAGGCACGGGCTGTTTAAAATCTTTGGTCTTTCCTTCTCTCTACCTACCAATGGTGGCTCAAAAACCAATCCATACATCCACTAATTTCATATTCGACATAATCTTTTTCTTCTAAAATAAGACTCTTTATATATATATATTATGATCATAAGTTTGTGATGTGTTTGTTGGGATCATGTATTTGTATAATTTTATATCTTGCTGATTAGATGGTTGAATATGGATATCGACATCCATATATTATGAAAGTTCAAAATGCACGTGAGAATCGAGGCTTAATGACTCGGGTACAAGTATAATTTTTATACATTTGGTTGAATTAGTCTGATTCAAGTATTATTTTCTTTACCCATTCATTGGATGAGTCAAATAAGGCTACTAACATCTACTATTATATTAGGTAAAAATACATGTGTAAAAATGGGTTCGATATGTTAGGTTCATATATTAATACAATTTTTCATACTCGTTAATTAAATGAACCAAATACGTGTATGTATATATACACTTTTCAAATTAATCCTGGAAATGGAATTCCATTCAATTCAACAAAAGTTATTGTCAAAAGCTTATTATATCATGGCTTAGATCAACAAAAGTTATTGTCAAAAGCTCATTTTGACATAATATCGCCCCATTTTAATTTTTGTTGATCAAACTCCCACCAACCGTTGCCACGTTGCAGCAATATTGCAAACAAAATAAATAAATAATAGTCATTATCATGTTTGATAACTCTTAATTAAACATCTATATTATAAAGCACAATGGTGTGTGAGGAAAGAGAATACAATTAATGATTATGATTAAGAGACATAATGTATCCAAATGTTATCTTTATGTGGCTTAATTGACGGCTCAAATCATTTCATTATAATCTAATGGCTGATAAAGAATCATTCCATTATAGAATCTCTATAAAATGGAAAATGAAAACTACCAAATAAATTAAAGAATAAAATCATTTATTAATGAATAAAATCATTTCATTATAAACAAATTAAATAACAGAATCTTAATCTCTCTATAAATTCTGTAACATCATGCCGTAGGCACGGACACACACTAGTATAATTAAAGAGAATCAAATATTTCTTATATATGTCTATAAATTGTACTTTTGAGTTCATTAATTAATTACTTTGGAAATTATTTCTTGTTCAGTATTACTACTTTTGCCTGTACAAATTTGTTGAATATGCAAAAATGGCTAATCTTTTTAAAGTTAAGACTGCTAAATACATGGGGGCCATTCCAATCCCAGATAATGGATGCTTTTCTGAAAAAATGAAGAGAGAAAAATAACAAAACATAGCCATAACCAATTCTGTACAAGTGTTAAGTTTTTATCTCAAACGAGTTCATAAATCTTCCTTACAACAAAGAAATGATTGCTATTGTGCTAAAACTTAAGATCACAAACATCAAACAATAATTAATCCTAAAAAATCTCTTTAATTCTTGTTTTCTTGTACGTATACTTCTTGTCATATCTACAAATAGCTTGATAGTTGCTAATATACTACAAAGCAAGCTTATAAGAAGCACAATGATTTCCTTATTTTCCATATATACCTGATTATCCAACATCCTTTCCGCCGCCATTCTGCAAATTAAAAAGAAATTTTCTCAGGACAAGAATACTACATCCTTGCAGTCAACCTAGCAAATCATAGAGAGATAGAGAAAACTACAAATTTATATTCCAGTCTAACTTAGGGCTAGGCAAGAGATCCCAAAACATACAAAACCTAACCTAGGCTGAAACGCGCTTAGTCCTCGTGAATCATTATTACACCAGCATGAGAAAGCCTGATGGTCAGCTAGGCTTAGCCCAGCTTAACTCTTTGATCATGGGTGTGTCTCAACTAGCATGCTGGACTCCACCCGCCCATCCCATGATTAGGTATGGTTGAGCGACACATTAATAAATATAGTTATTTTTATATCCCATGATAGAAAAAAGGTTTGTCAAAATCAAGGTGGATGATGTAGCTTGATTAATAATTTTTCATCATCATAGCTTCGGAGAGGTACTAGAAGCCAATATTTATTTTGGCCCAAACTCAAAACTACTGCATCGTTATGTAGTCCTTATGAATTCATATCTAACTCATGTTAATAGCTAAAAACATAGGGGAATGTGTAAAGTATAATGTGTAGGACTAGAAATGTAACCCTATGACTCATTAACCTACACACTATACCATATATTACACATTCCCCAGATTTGAAATTACAGGCCTCAACAGGCTTGATGAATTGCTTTGCCTATAATGAACTTACAAAAAACCACGCATTAACTAGTTAACAACAGCTAAAAAGGATAAACATTATGTATTGACAAAGTCAAGTACAGCTACCTGAGAAATGCATTCTCTCTCTCTAAAATTTCCATTTGTGAGGAAATAAGTGATTTCCAAGATATGATATTTTTAATATCTTTCCCCTGCAATGACAACATTATGTAACATGATAAGAAAACAGATGCAAATTCATCAAGTAATGGAAGTAAAAGACGATGGCATTGATAGATAATTCACTTACAATAATGTCATTCATATCACCAAGATTCATCAAATCTGATCTTATCTCTTTTAGTAGTGCGCCCTTCTCAGCAATTTCCTTCTCAAAATCTGTGAAAATACTTCCATACCTTGAGTTTAACTTTTCCAGGTATCGCTCCAAGACAGACAAACTCAAATCCAGTGACCGCACCTTTTGCATTAGTATTTTAAGAACAGAGTCCACTGGCATCCTGCTCACAGGCTGCTGTCGCAATTCTCCAACTGGGTCACCCATGTCATTTCCAGGAGCATCAGGTTTTGGTGCAGAATCTTCGTGTGTAAATCCGCTGTCAGCATCCTTAACAAGATTTTGATGCAGACCATCAATTTGGGAAATTGTTGCCTGAGAAGGAATTGCACTCGGCGGCTCAGTTGATTCTTTTGATGCAAAGAAATTATCTTGAACAGAGATCAAATCCTCTAGCATGTGCTCTACAGCATCCACTCCATAAACTTGTAAAGTACTCAGAGTACAGTAGAACTCTGAGCCATAGTGGCTAAGCAAAATTAATTTCAGATAGCGCGTCCACTTAGGCTCCTTGAGAGTGAACCTCTGAGCTTGTTTTACACTTTTTGCAGTAAAATTTCCAAGTAACTCCCATGATTCAGTTGGATAAACTAAACTACCGAATAACTCAAATTCCTTTAACTTGGAGGAATGGTGCTCAAAACTAGCAATCTCAATGGTATCTACTAAAGTTTCTTCGGAAAGTTCTATGACCACGAATTTTCCTTCAGCTGAGCATGGATTGCGAAGGTACTTGTCCATGTCTTTCCCCAAGATGTTAGGTGCCCCTTTTGCCTCCTTGTTGACATCCAAGACCTTAGCTCCCTTTGAAGCAGAAGCAAAATTATACTCTTTCCCACCAGGCTCTACTCTGAGCCCAGCTTGGTGAATCGGAGGCTTTCCCTTGGGATTAATTGCTTTATTTTTGAATTCATCTAGACCTACTGGAACATCACGAATTAATCTATCACTCTTAGGTGTATCCTTTACAGATCCGCCAACCATACTAAGATTCTCTGCCTCAACTTTCACATTGACTGTTGTACCATAATTTTCATATTCTTGTTTAGACTGCTTCACACTGCAGGAGTCCTTTGTGTCAGCTCGTCCAGAGTATGGACACCAATCATCAGAGTGGAAGCACATATGTGCAGACAGACACTCATATCTAGGAAAAAACCATTTGATCAATCGGGGCTCAGTCTCTAGCCGGCATGTCTTATCGTTCAGAGTCACTGATTTGCCTAAAACCAAGAATTAGACGGAAGCATATTAAATAGAAATAAAAGCAAAGAAAATCGTGCACCAGATGACTGCACATTTGAAGGAACTATAGCGAAGTCACAGAACACAATCGACAAGATCAATAAAAGTTAATACAATGACAATCTACAGGACAGTATTATGAAATTCCAAGTAAATTCAATAAAACCATCAAAAGGATACAAAAGTTTCAAGCTGTATCAAATAATCTATTAAAATTAAAATACAAATACAAATATATAAGAGAAAGAGCAAAGCATATACCTGTGTGAGCATGAACAATAGAACAACCCAACCAAAAAAGCAGCAGATAAAGAAACAACTTGTAATTAAAAGCTTTTCTTGGCAGAAAAGCTTTACAAGATCTCATCACTGCTCATCACTGCAAACCCATATAATCAAAATAAACATAAAAGCAAGATAATGTATCAAATCATAAAATAATATATAGAACCCAAGATTTACTTACATATTACTGGTAAACAAAATAAACAAACAAGTTTTTAAATTGGAATAAAGAATAAATAAATTACCTGAAAGAGAGCGGGAAATCGATGATCTGTGAGTGAAACGGAGTCAAATTAGGGATTTTTATACTTTTATTTTATTGATTGATTGAGTTAAGACACGAAAACAGAGAATTTGGGACAACATTTATTTTAAGGGAGATTTTTTTGTGATATTTTAATAATATTTTTCTTTAATCGGTTACATTCTCGCTCCTCTCCAAAAATATATAACTGTAAAGATAACAGAATCTTTCATTCTAGGGTCTGTCTGTCTGCCTGCCTGCCTGCTACATGTTTGTGAAATGGGCCCAAGTGAATTTTGTTAGTTAAATAAATAAGGACATTTCTGCATTTTTTAGTAACTTTTCCGTTTTAAATAATTGTATATTTTGAAGAGATATTAAGATATACAATTATTTAAAGTAATAATATCATTAAAATATCACAAAAAATATCCTATATAATTATTGAATAAATAAAGGCAATGCACTACAAGTGGGAACAATAGATTTCTTAGTTGGCCGCCAATTGGCATTCTATTTTTATCATAAAATTTTAACAAGATTGGGTTATTATGATACTAGACCCGGCCACCGTTCCGGTTCGGAACCGGAACCGTAATATACCGATTCGGTTGGGGTTCTACCCCCGACCGAACCGATTGGAACCGTAGGGTTCCAACAGGAACCCTCCCCAACAGCTACTAGCCGTTGGGGAAAGACTCACTGCCCCCTAAATAAATAAATAAATAAATAAAGCCTAACGGCCATTAAAAAAAATTGTAATATATAATTCCTAATATACCCCTAATAACAGTAATAAAACTTTTATATTTAAGGGCATTTTCGATATCAAAAAAAATTCTAAAATTCTATAAATATTGGTCATTTGTCATTATTTCAACACATCAATTTCTCAACTCTCTCAATTCCTACAATTCTCTTATTCTCAATTAGTTATTATCATTCTCAATTTTCTTATTCTCCTTACTTATTTCTTAAATAAAAAAATGGCAAGCTCATCTGAGAACATAATGTCAAATATGTCAACCCAATAGAGCGGCCCTAGTGTCGGTTCACAATCATGGAGAAGAAAAGTTAAGTCTCGTTCCTCGAATGTTTTCAAAATTCATTTTCATTTAGACCAAGACGATGAAAGTTCAAGAGCAGTTTGCAACCACTGTGGGGTTTCCTACAAATTTTTTGGTGGATACGGTAATATGATTAAACACCTAGAAAGACATCATGCGGTTGAACTTGGACTTGATACGACGCAAACTCAAATGGTCAGGTACGCATCATCTAGTAGAGGTACGAGTGTTATAAATTTATTTAAATATTCTGATGTAAAAAATAGAGAAGAATTTGAGAAATTAACTTGTATGACACATCTTTCTTTAAGCTTTGGTGAAAAACTTCATTTTACTAATTACGTGCATAATGCTTTAAATCCTGCTGCATGTAGAATGACTCGAAATACAACAAAACGTCATATTTTTAAATTATACAAAGATGGTAAAATTATGTTAAATGAAATATTTAAAGATATTAAAGGTCTTATTTCTATATGTTCTGATATTTGGAGTGACCATTGGCGAACACACATATACATGGGTATGACTTGTCATTGGATTGATGCATCATTTACCATGCAAAAACGACTTATTGCATTTAGAGTTTTTGATGACCAACATACTGCACAAAATATTTATAGAATGATGAAGGTAATTTTTGATGAATATGGTTTAGTAGATAAAATTTTAACAATTGGATTTGATAATGCATCTACAAATACTGCATTCATAAATGATTTAAAAGAAATATGTCAACCAAATTTAGGGGGTCGGTTTTTTCATATTCGTTGCACATGTCATGTCCTTAACTTATGTGTTCAAGATGGTCTGCAAAAATTATCACATTTCATTGATCCTATTAAGACGACACTTAATTGTATTTGGTCATATTCTCAAGTTAGGAGAGAATGAGCCAAGTTTTTGTAAAATAAATGGTATTAAATCGATTAAATTTTCAAGAGATGTTCCAACACGTTGGAATTCAACTTATTTTCTTTTGTGTCAAACATTACAATACAAAGATGCATTATGTAGTTTTTTTTTCTCAACATGTTCAAAATATCACAATTTTTCCTAGTCAATGGGATATTTGTGAAAAAAATTTAGAAATTTTAAAAGTTTATAATGATGCTACTTTAATTTTTAGCGAAGTTTATTATCCTACAGCACATTTATTTTTTCTTGAAAGTTTGAATATTGTTGGTACTCTCGATGAACATCTTGAAAGTAATGATCATAATGATATTATTTTGATAGAAGCCATTACTGTTATGAAGCTAAAATGATTGAATTAATTTAGAGAAATTCATTTATTTTATCTTATTGCTGTTGTTTTTTTATCATAAATTTAAATTAGAAGGTTTGAGTAGTGCTTTACAAGCTTATTATGGTTATTTAGGAATATTATATGATATTGATATTATAAGAATAATAGTGAGATTAAGAAATTATTTAATTGAGTTATTTAATGATTATATTATAAAATATAACTTAGGAATATTAGGTGAATCTAGTAGTAGCGAACCGATAATTCAAACAAGACTTAGTGCAGAGGATCGTTGGTTACTGCAACGAAATAAAAAAGCTAGAGATACGACAACTAATAACCCCGAATTAGATAATTATTTATCTACAAATTTCGAGTTTCCTACTGAAAGTTTAGTTAGTAAAAATATTAAAATCCTTGAATGGTGGAACCGACATCAAAATATATATAATGTTTTATCAATTATTGCTAAAGAGATATTGACAACACCTATTTCCACCGTTGCGGTTGAGCAAGCCTTCAGCTTTGGAGGCAATATATTGGAAGCTAGACGATCTTCATTACATCCAAGCACTCTAGAAGTAACAGCTTGTGTGGATGATTGGACTCAAGCTGATCTGAGACAACAAGAAGATGCCCCCGATGATTTTGAAGACTTGTTCGATAATGCATCTGCAACAACAAGTGCAAGCGGAACCGGAGCTGAATGATCAACTGATAATGATGATTGATAATTATAAAATTGAAAATTTCCAAAGGGGAAATATCTTAAAATTGTAATGGAACTACGTGAGCTTTGATTCCTCTCACCCTTGGAGAATACATAGACAACTTAAATTTTTTAAAATTTAAGTTCAAGCTCTTTAATTTAATAATTTTATTTATTTATTAAATTAATCTAATTTATTTTAAATTATTTTCGAATTTTTTTATATAATTAAAAAAAAGTTCGAACCGAAATCGGAACCGACCGGTTCGGTTCACGATTTTGGTTCCACTTAAGTGTGGAACCGGAATTGACCGGTTCAGTTCCGATTCCACACTTGTGGAACCGGAAACCGTCCGGTTCGGTTCGGTTCCGAACCGAAACTGAACCGCCGGCCAGGTCTATATGATACATTGATGATTAATGTTAGAATGTTCATCTTATAATCATAGTTTTAAAAACCTGACCGGACCGATCAATTGAACATTGATAGTTCGGTCCAATTAAACCTTAAAAATCGATTTGTAAAAAAAAGCTGATCAACATCAATAAATATCGATCAAATCGATAAAACGATCTGGTCAATTCTTAACTCATTTTTTAAAAAACCAAAAAATAAAAATAATTTTTTTATAATTAAAATTATTTATGACATAAGTCTCTGTTGGAGTTGGTGCTTGGAGTGCCAATCCAAATAATATATTGTACATTTTATTATTTATTAATAAAATAACTATATTTTCATTTCATACCTTATTAATGATATTATCATTATGCATATTAGATTGATGTATAAATATGCTAAGAATGACATCAACCTTAGAATAGTCTTGTAGTAATATTGGACACTAGGTGGTCCGACATTGGGATAAATATTACTATTGTAAAAAAAATTTAAAGTAAATATTATTAGTCGTTGGTTTTGGAATACGGTCGAATTCCTATAACCTATAAGACTAACACATATCGTATATTGGAATTGAAGTTCCAATTATTTAACCCGATGTACCATGAGCTTTGGAAGCTCATATAGACATGTGGGTATTGGTTAGACCGAATACTGAATGACTCACATGTGATTCATAATAGTTGGAAGTACACACCACCGTCAATAGGAATCTCCTCAAGTTGAGTAGCATATGTGATCCTTTCACTATAGGATATCATTGATTTTGTGTGAGATCCTTCACACTTTGATGTCATGTATATCAGAAACATTTCATGGTCTGGCCTCTAGATGTTCGTTGGGTGTGGACCGATACACTCGTTAATCAAGCTTTAGGAAGAGCTTTGTCGTAATTTCATAATTATCTCAAACATTTGAGGATATTATGGTAATTGTAAATATGTAATTATATGTGTTTTTGGCTTGATTTAATTGGATTAAATCAAAGTGGAATCCATTTTCTAATCTTTATCTTGATTTAATTGAATTAAATCAAAGTGGTAAACAAAGGTGATTAGTTACACCTAATTATACATATTTTGACAGATTAAATTAAGCCCACATAAAAATTGATTAGAACTTTTATTAATTAAAAATTGTCTAAATTTTGCTATAAATAGCAAGCTTTATGAAGATTTTAATTAAGCTTAAGAAAACAAAATATAAGCAATTCTTGGAGAAATTAGCTTAAGTTAGAGAAGTGTTTAGAGAAACTTTGTGAGGTCTCTACAACATTTCATATAGGAGAAATCAAGATTGGATCTTGGAGTGAAGCTTGCTAGCATTGAAATCAAGATTAGATCTTGGAGTCAAGCTTGCTAACCTTGGAAGTTCTCCAACCATTTCAACAAAGAGAAGGAGATGTGATCTTTGCATCAAACTTACTAGGTAAGTTTGAACTTCTCTTAAGCTATGTTCTTTATTAGTGGGACATATAGTGATGAATTATGTATTAGATGCATGATTACATAGCTTAGAGTTGAAATAAGGCTAATAAATTGTGTTAGGATGTTTTTGAAGTATAAACACAATATGTTTGTTAATTATGTCAAAAATGTTCATGTTATACATGAAACACTTAATAAGAGTTTGGAACTCTAGATTAAAGCTTAGAATTATGACTACCATTCTAGAATCATTTGACGGGTGAATTAGAATTGTTCATGAGACATTTCATAGTGGGATTCTAAATTGATTTGTGTTTTGATTCAAACAAATGCATATATGTATTTAGAATACATGTATGTTAGCTGTATAATATGTGTTGTGGTTGATTTTGATGTTAAAATTAGTTTTAAGGTGTATTGAAATGATATGAGAAAATCAGAAGTGTTTAAGATTGGTTTGAAGTTGAAAAAAGCTCACTGCCTAGGGGAGCGTCGCGACACTGAGCATCATACCTAGGAGCGTCGCGACTCTCACTCTTATGCGGCGACGCTGAGATCCACTTCCACTGCGCGGAGCACCGATCTGACCCTAGGAGTTCCACAAGTGCCCAATAGCCGGTTCTTCCAGTTCAATTGCAACGATTCAACTGGTTGTGCCAATAAGCATGAATGATTCAATCAGGTTTTTAAAATATTGATCATAACTAACATAAAGTAAACAAAAACCTAAAGCTATAAAAGTCACAACACAAAAGGGATTTAAATAAACTGTCTTATGTCATCTAGAGGCAGCATATGCAATCAGGGATAGAAAAAATCTCAAATCTGTTCTTGCTTTCACAGATGATCAGATATTTCTACTCCACAATTGCATATAGCAATAAAGATGGCCATGGTAAAGAGAAGAAATTACGCAAAAGAGAATTTTTCATGTATTCCCTTCAATTTCTAAAAATACAAAAAAAAAAATAGCTCAAATCTTAACTTGAGTCAACATCCTCAATTCCTAAATCTTAGAGCAAGCCTTAATTTTCTCAAGGGAAAAAAAAAAGCAAAAATCCATATTCTATCATCTTTCTCGAGCTCCATTTTCAAAAAATAACTATAATCTAAGCCACAATCTACTCTCCATTAACGGCACCCGTGGCTCCCACGTCAGACCCTTCGTCAATGGTCACCTCTCTCTCCTCCGTGGACTCATAGCAGCTACCTCTACGTCACATGAGGCACCAGCAGCACAAAGAGCTCCTCTATCGCTGCCACCATGGCATGAGGCAGCACTGCAGCCTCTGCTCCTTAGTCAGCCATGCTCTCAGCCCAAACAGCCTCTATGACGTGCGCTCCGTCTAGTTAGCCACTGACTCCTCCTCTGCATCACGCGGTCTACTATTGTAGGAAACTCTCCTGCGTCTCCACCAACGAGAGCTCCAACACAGCGTCCCACGCTCATCCATCAGTGCTGTCCGTAAATGCTTCACCTTCGCAGCCACCAGCGTATGCAGCAGCAACAGCTTCTTGAGCCTGATCATATATATGCACGTATTTCATTTTCAATGAAGGTACGTAGACTGTTGGAAAATGGGCACAATTTCAAGAATGGTTCACTTCGTGTTAGTGGTTGTTATTGAATGATTCGGATACTCCTCCGTGAGTACTTCGAAATGGTATATTCATATGCTTAAAATGGTGCTTGGGTGAATGAGAAATTGTTGTTCAAAGTTCACCCATTGATGTTGGAAAATAAAGAGAAGTGAGCTTGTCCCACATGGGAAAGCTATAGAGAGAATATTAAGCTTATATATGATTGCTCATATGTAGATGTGTAAGAGTTATAAGGATAGAGGCTCTCTCTACGTGCGCGGGGGGGGGTTGCAAATCAAATCCGAACCAAGCTTGGCATTCGTATGCAACTGCGTACACGAATGCCGGACCAAAATGTGCAGACCCAACCGAATTTTTAATTTTCTCTACAATTTTTCCAAGCCTTTTGTAATTCCATAACAGCTAATTTAATTAGCTTGGTGGTTCCATAGTTTAATTTCCATTAGTGCTAATTTAATTAGCTTAGTGGTTACAATAATGTGTAACATCTCCCATTATGAAATTTAATTGGCAAGTTGATTTCTATTAATTGAGATGTGTTTTCTTTTCCTATATAAACAACATCAGTTCTTGTTTTCAATATATCAAATAGAAAATTGAGGAAGACATAGCCCACACACGAAAGATCATTTTCTTTGTTTTGCTAGGAAATCATCGCGCACTACCCAATCAACAATGGCTCCTCCATTGCGCGTTCCTTCACTAAAAATAGTGGCTTCGATGGTTCATGAGTTTTGGCTTTTGCCCATTTCTCTCCAGATAATGCTTTTACTTGTGTCTCTGGAATTGAAAATTTTAGGGCATAACATGCTTGTTATGATGGATTTTGGGTTGAGGTTTTGTATCTGTATGTTTAGGAATTTTGGTCTAGGGTTGCAGGATTAAGAATTGTGATTGTGAACATTTAGTTAATGATTTGAGATTAAGGAGTATATAGCTGCCATTGGCATGCTATTCCTCCAACTTTTATGCATGAAAATGGTGGTAGGAAATTTTTTTTTTTGTGGTTAGGAACTGAAATTGTGGGTCTTTGATGGAGGAGCAGGATCTCAAGAGTGGCACCGCGGTCATTGGTGTGTTATTCCTTCCATGGAGGAAACCATGAAAAAGTAGGAGGCACCATTAGTTGTTCTTTTTCCTCCTCAAAAATAAAAAATATTTATGGATTTTGTTGAATGTTCAGGAGCTGGGAACATCACAATTTATATATATAGAAACAAACCATAAATTGGCCCTTTATTTATATTTTAAGTGGCTCATTGACCAACCTTTAAAGAAAGTTAAGAAATAAATAAAAAATAGTACATAGCCATGTAGATGGCCATTGTACTCATACTCATAATAGAATAAAAATAAAGAGAAGATAACATGAAAATAGGGAAAGCTTGATTTACCATAAATTCGAACATTGTCTTTTTTTGGACTTTCACATTTAGAGATATGGATATTCATTCCAAAATAAGGCTTTTTTCCTCCAAGTAAAAAGGAGATAGACTTTTAATTTTTGCATATTCTATGGTCTTTTCTTCACTTTTCTCTTGAGAGTTTTCCTTCATGAGGGACCAACACTTCCAAAATAAACCTTCTGAAATGCGCTAGAATCGCGAGACTGCAGAGGCTGTCCAAACACTGTAATTGTTGCAAATGATAGGGGTGTATTTGGAACTTTTCCGTGAAGTGTTTGCACGAAAACTCCTACAAAAGAATTAGAGAAAAATAGGAGCAAATTCGTAGGCAGGGCAGGTTATCATTTTTATAAAACAGCTCATCATTTTAAACTCTAAATCTCATAAACAGCTTCACATTTTTAACTAAACCAGTTTAGTTAAACGATAAACCGATTTGTAAACTGATTTGCCAATACCCAAGAAACTAGTTTACCTTCTTAAAGTAAACCGATAAGCTGTCATGTCAAAACTAATTTGCTGATTTAAGAACAGATTTTCATCCTTCACTTCTATCTGTATCTTGTTCCAACAAATCTCGTAATAATTTATAAATATGTTCTAATCATTTCCCTTACATAATATTAATTAGATACATATACTTATAGTGTGTGACTCATTAGATTCCCTCTCAAATTGGACATAGAATTGGACGTGATAGATGAAACACATAATTCATCATCCAATGAATACCATCATATGATTTTCATATCCGAAAGATTATGAGTGACACCTAACAGTATATCATAACCCCAAATAAGACAGAATGAACTTATTCATAAAAGTATATATTGATAATGAATCTTGGATTACTTTATAAAAAAAAGTTGTTTGTGGCTGCTATTATTCATGACAATGAAATTTACCAAAAAGATTCCAAAGTCTTGTTGATATATGGAAAATGGAGGTATCAGGTAATTAAATTAGTGTATTAAATCAAAGAGAAATTGGACTAAAAGAAATGTTAAATTCCATTTTGAAACCTTAGAAAGTTCAAGGAAGAATTTAGAGTGATTAGGCAGCTGATCACACAATTCACATGCTTCACATCATTCAGCTTGACTGCTTTTTGAGTGATTTTATCAACCACTCCTTAACTATATCCTTTCTCAGTTTCTTTGACCACTCTTTATGCTTTATATAATGTATTGACTTTTTATAAATGAATAATTTTTGCAATAGAGAAAACTTAGTGGGTCATATAGATTAATTATTCAATTAATTTTGAAGTAATTTGACTGGTGATCGAAAATATTTAATGGATCATTAATTTGATTGATTGAACCGTTTCGAAAAAACTGACAGAATCAGCTGACATTATGAATAGTTTTATTTAATTACAAATTATAAAAATATTATATTTAATTTTTTTGTTTTAAAAATAAGAAAATTGAACCGGTCCGATCCGGTTCGCTGATTTTGACTGATTTTTTCCGGACCGATTTTTAAGGTTTTGCTAGATCGGATTTATGGCTGGTTCCCGGTTCGACCGGTTGAATCGACTTGTTTGGTCCGGTTTTAACAATATGAGAACAATGCAAATAATTGGGACGAGCAAAACATGTTTCGGTTCCGAGTGGAACCAAAACCTATCCGGAAAAAATTGATTTCTGATATTTTAGAATCAGAATCTACCCAAAAAAATAGGGTACCCTATTTATCGGTTCCGGTCCAATTCCAAGTTACCCTATTTTCTATTTTTTCAATATATTTTTGTTTCATTTAAAAAATATATATATAATAATTGATAATTAATTTTGTTTAATATACGTTTAATCTGGGATTTAAATGGAGTAAATCTACATTATTTAAGTAAGAGACTTGAACTTTCCTTAAAAATTTTAACATTTTTTTTGATTTTATAATTTGAAAATCAATTCCAAAATTTGTTCCGATTCCCACCACACTAGAAGTGGAACCAAACAGAAAAAAATCAATTCTTAACATTTTAGAATATGAATCGATCCTAAAGGAATCATTTAATAGAAAAATGGAGGGGTTTGACTAAGCTCAATACGATGAAAGAATTTGTTTGATCACATGCTTAGGATTGACTTCTCTCTTGAGTGATTTTATTTTAACCCACTCCTTAATTATCATTTATTTTATTTGTCCATTAATTATGATTTATTATACATTTAACCAACTCATTGTATTGTATTAATGCCCATGCCCATGTTGTTATATTCTTCTCTCTTTTACACTATTAATCAAATCTTGAAGACCAAATGCAAAAAGATAATGCCATATGTCCATTAAAAAATGGAAAATGATACACTCACTAACAATCTAACAAATAAATTTACAAACCCTCTCACTGTAGCTACAGTGATTCACTGTAGATCACTGTAGCTACAGTGAAGGGTTTGTAAATTTGTTTGTGAGATTGTTAGTGAGTGTATCACCACTCTTAAAAAAATTGATTATTATTTTTTTAATTTTTTTTAATATGTAAATGGGGTTTCATAGCACTAGCAATAGCACTAGGGTCCCCAAGGGGTGTGGCTTGGTGGTGTAGGGTCCAGAATCTCACCTTAAGGTTCTGGGTTCGAATCCAGGAGATGCACTTTTTGTAAAAGCCCGGGACAGTCGGTGGTTTTACCTGCGCCGCGGCCCAGAATGAGTGGTTTGGTGGCGGAGTTTCCATCATTTCAAAAAAAAAAAAAAAAGAAAAGAAAAGAAAAGAAGCAATAGCACTAGGTAGTAGATAAAACTGAATTATATGAATGTGAAGATCTTTGAAGATCCAAATCACATCAATGACAATGGCCCCCCCTCCCTTGGTGCTAAATATTATTGACATGTGGGCCATTCATTACAAAACTCTCAAAACTTGAAAATGGTGTGGATGTTTTTTATTACATTTCCCCAAGACACCGGATTTGAGTTGCATTAAATTTTATGAGATCTTATATGAATTATTAAAAATATGATATTTATTGATAAATGATAAAAAAAAAATTATAAAATTTATATTATATATTAAAATTTGAAATTTCTCTAAATTCAGATTTTCAAATTTTAGATCAAATTTAAAGACCCAATCGACCATTTGTGTCGACTCTCCTAAAATCCACTTATATTTACACAACAATATGTTAAGATTGCAATGCTAATTTTTTTTTTTTTTTTTTTTTTTTTGGTGAATTGTCACTGATGTAAGACTGTTTCTCATTTTAAGGCATGATTCAAGCATCAAAGAAATCACACGAGTTGTCGTTTAATTTAGCTAAACATGTTGTTAGCAATTAGGTATCTAATCTTGAATTTTTGTTGAAGTAAATTCATATTTATTTATCTTTTTATTTGTTTGCATTTGTGATAATAAAAGTCACCACTACATCGCAATTGGGTCTAAGCTCGTAGAATATTATTTCTAAATCCATTTAAAAACACATGAGTGGAATATCATATATATAATTTAATATTGACATCCTCACTTTTCAATGTTACGATAATGTGATTGAATTAAATTAATTTTTTAACTTAAATTTAGATATTTAAATTTTGACAATTACTTTCATCATATCAATTATAGATGAATTAACATCATTAAATAATATTTTATATTATGAATCCTAAGAATTGCCGTAAACTACTAGCAATTTAGTCTCTCTATATATATATATACCATTATTAAAATCTTTAATTAATTTGGCCTTTTTTCCTGTATGGGATTTCATTAAAGTTAATCAATATAATAAAATGAATATTTAATCTTTCAATTGATTAAGACCTCTTGGCCATCCCATCCAATAAAATGATATTAATTCACGGGGTTGTGTCATTTTCATATTTCAATATTTCTCGATTAATTGTTAGGTTTAAATTTTCGGTGTTTCTGGATTATTAATATTTATAGTTAAGAGTTGAGTCTATTCTGTAACAAATTTTGGACAGCAAGTAAGCAAAAATTTAAAAGTGACTCTCTAATTTTCATTTTTTTTTTCATTTAAGTCCGTTAACTTTCAATTTTATCAATTCAGTAATCTAACTTTCAATTTTTGTCAATTCAAGACTCCGTTATAAATTCATCACTGTTGCTGTAACAAATAACGGCAACAGCAAAGTAAACGTACTTTGCCTGTTATTTAATTCATACTCTCAAATCTCAATTAGAAAATATATGAAGACATAGGAAGTTAAAGCAAAATAAACGTACTCTGTTTACATCTTCGAGTTATTTTTTATCAAAAACACATATTTTAAGTTCAATATGACTTTTTTGTCAAAAAATTATAAAAATTATAACTAGTGCTAGTAACGAAGATATGTATTTATTATAAAAGATTAAGATAATCAAATGTTTTACCTACTATATTTAGACTCGAATCAAATAATTCAATTGTGTTATTTCCAATCCTTAAAAAAAAAATGTATCGCAAAGTAAACCCATATACTTTGCGATATAAATGATCTAATAAATTTTAGTATTGTAATAAAAAAAAATGGTTGACTAAAGTAAGACTTGTAGAGTATGAATGAGAAAGCCAGAAGCACGGATTAATAATTACAGTCTACAGAGCTTCTTTATTTATTTTAATATTAAAAATAATAATAAAATGGGATCTCTCTCTCTCCTTATTCTCTAAACAAACTCAACTCACCCACCAATAAAGACTGAAGGATAGAACCTTCTCTTCTCTGGCCTGTTAAATTAAATTAAATAAATAAAATAAAAGCTGCTCATCTAACTTCTTTAGCAGCCACCACCAGTTCAAATTCAAACAAGACTGAAACCCATTTTCTTCTTTTGAGGCTCCAATCTCATGATTCCACTCTGAAAGGTACCTACTTCTCCAATATTTTTTTTAATTTTGATAATTCTTATTCTGGATGTGATCTTGGTCCTCGGATTTTATTTGGTTTCAATTCTTATTCTTTATGAGAAAATGTGGTAAAAAATCCAATTTTTTTTAAAAAAATTTGGGAATAATACTACCCAGTAAAGCAAATAGGTTTTGCTTCAGAATGGGGACTTTTATTTTTGGATGATTCTCAGTGAAGCAAATACAAGACCAGACCTAGTTCCTTTTACTATTCCAATTGCTATGTTCAGTTTCTTCATTTTAAAGTTGAATTTATGCTCTCACAACCCATACCTTTTTTGTATTTCTTACATTTTTGGCTAGAGAAGCTTGGGCTATAATATATTTATGCTTTACAAGTATTTTGAATTCTGGTAATTGTTGACTGCTAAATCCATTATTACCCAAATGATGGTAGTTCATAGTTTAACTGTATAAGTGATTGCCCCAAAGAATATGTTGCCCCCTTCTCTGTTTGTATAGTGACAGCTAAACATCTTGTGATGTGTGGATTATACAGAAGAAAAACCTCTATGAGATTCATACATAAGCTAATATTCAGGAGTCGTTGTTTTTCCATAGATGGATCTCACTTATTTATTTGTTGCAGATCACATATTTTGCTGTGGTCATCTCTGGGGTTGATGATGAAGAAGGTGAAACCGGTCCTTGTTGCTATAATATTGGCATGCTTGCATTATTTGGCTTTGTCTGATTATCAAGGTATGATTCATTGCTCATCTAGAAATTATGGATCCCAACAGCATATAGATAGACGGTGTTATAATATTGGCGTGCTTTCATACACCAAGTATTGTCATTGTCTCATTTGTTCTTTTTACTGTGGTTTCCCATTTGCAAGCATCATGGGTGTCTCATTTGTTTGCCGGGTGTTGTATTATCGTTTTCTAAATAGAGAAGATGTTAAATTCATATAATAAAGTAGCATTTACATTGTAGGCAAAAAGACTGACAGAAGGCCTAGAAGTGCTAAATTTTGCAGTAGACTTGTTTGCTTTTAAAGGTTACACTTGATCTATAATAGGTTATAGCAATCAATACTTTGGCAACTGGAAGAACTTTCATTACACTTAGATTGAATGAGAAGATAACTTAAATGTGAAGAAAGAGATAGTTCCTTGGCCAAATTGAAATGTCTACTAAGTCTGGCAGGTGGGCAGTTAACTGTTCCTATTGAATTTTGTCAGGCTTTTCAATTATTTCGATACTGATTTATTGTGGTGGTAATGGTTGCTTAACATTCTTATGTTCTCTTTCAGGAGATGCACTATTTGCATTGAGGACTTCATTGCGTGTTCCAAACAATCAGCTAACAGATTGGAATCAGAACCAAGTTAACCCTTGCACTTGGTCAAATGTCATCTGTGATAATAGCAACAATGTTCTCTCTGTGTAAGTTATTCTTAAATTTACTTATACCTTTTGATGGACTATTATGCATAAATAGCATACTTTTGCCAACACTATTTTGTGATTTGTGCAAGATATGCTTGTAGTTACATTCTTGTACCTTATGTGAAGGTATGCTTATGATTTATCTCTTTTGCAGAACATTGTCATCCATGAACTTTTCTGGAACCTTGTCCCCTAGGATAGGAGTTCTGAAGTCTCTTTCAACACTGTACGTATGGAGTATATTGGAGCCATCAGTATATATTTTTATATTTAATGTTTTATACACTTGCATCATTCATTTTACTGAAGTGGTTAGTCTCAGTTTCCAAAAATTATAAATAAGCAAATACTCTAATTTTTCTTATGATCATTTGTCCATATGGTTTTAAATTCTCTCTGCTTTTGTCCTTTGCATTTTATCTATTTTGGAGTTGACTGAAAACATTCCATAGGAGTCAGAGCATGTGTGCAGCCTGGAATTCTTTCAGAATAATGGAAACCTGTGATGTTTAATTGAGCCATGAAAACTAGTCTTTAGAGAGAGTGGCATGTGTGTTTCTCTGAAAGCAGGGATGCCCACATGTGTTATAAAAAACTCTGATGCTCTCTGATCATTGCAGCATTTGCATAACTGGTGGTGCAGTAGATTTATAAATTCTTGATTTCTTTGAACATCAGAATTAGAATGAAACATAATAACCAAAAAAGGTATTTTTGACCACATACAAACAAATTAAGTTGCAAATGAAAAGTATAATAGCCCTTTTCGTTTTTAAGACATATACAAGAGAAACCTTTTGGGACCAGTTCTGATTTCATTGGAGAAAAGAATGATTACGAGATATGTGTTTGCGAGCAAGATGTTTGTGAATGATTCCTAATATATATAAGATCCATTTTTCATGCAGTACATTAAAAGGAAATGGTATAACTGGTGAAATACCTGAAGAGCTTGGTAATCTTTCAAGTTTGACAAGCTTGGACTTGGAAAATAACCGCTTAGTTGGCAAAATACCACCTTCCCTTGGTAATCTTCAAAAGCTTCAATTCTTGTAAGTGATTCCATCTATAATATTTTTAATTTCTACGGTATATGCATTTATCTTCGTTTTCTTCATGAATTTGCGCAAAAAGTTTTGATTTGTTTTTGATCATGTAATCAGGACTTTGAATCAAAACAATCTTAATGGGACTATCCCTGATTCACTCTCAGGTCTTCCAAACTTGATCAATATGTGAGTCATACCAGAACTTAAATTGACTTCTGCTTTATGAATAGATTGATTTCTTCTCTCATTGTTTTTTTACTGCATATTTGAATCTGTTTTTGCAGTCAGCTGGATTCAAATAATCTCAGTGGTCAAATTCCAGCACATTTGTTCCAAATTCCAAAATACAAGTATGGACAACAGTTATTAGTGTTATTTCAACTCGTAAAATTAGTCGGTGTAGCATAATGTAATATATGGTTTATTTTGATAAGTTTCTTTAGATTTATTCTTTCTATCTCACTCATGATTATCAGCACTAAACTTCAATTGGTTTTGCTTATATCAGTTTCACAGGAAACAACTTGAATTGTGGTAAAGCTTTTCCACACTCTTGTCAATCTAGTAGCAATGATTCAGGTAAATTGCCTCGATGTTACTGTTTTTATTATGTGGGAGATTTTTTCCAAAGTAGAGCTGCTAAACGTTCTTAGACTGCTCATTGCCGAGGATATTGTTATCTTGATAGGGGGTTCAAAGAAGCCAAAGATTGGAATTGTAGTTGGAATTGTTGGAGGAGTTATAGTTCTTCTTTCTGGCGGTTTGCTGTTTTTCCTGTGCAAGGGTAGACATAAGGGCTACAAACGTGAAGAATTCGTAGATGTTGCAGGTTAATGTCACGTTTCACTTTATTGATTTTGATGCAAAACATTCGCTGATCTTTATAAGTTATTGTTTTACGTGCTCTTTGTCATGCTTCTTTTTTATTTTTTGAATGTCGGTAACACGTGTTACACATCCCCATGGTTTAAACAATTTTCCATATCATGGTGATCGACACTGAATTGCAATCTTTGCATCGCTAAAAATGCCTAGGAATTTAAAATGTTTTGTAGGTCATATCATGGCTTCATACTCTTCTTTTCATGACATCTTTGATGCAAACCATTTATAAAATGGATTATTAAGCCTCTTATTTCCCTGCACTTTTGTGAAAATTATTTGTTATTTGTTACTGCTTTTTGCATGGTAATATTGCATTTGAGTCTTGTTTGGACTTAATCTGCAATTTTCTCGGTCCACAGACTGAAACAATAGTGAGAATACATAATAGAAGAACAAATGACCATGCTTGGATAACAATTTCATAAAGAAATCTGTCTTCTGATTTCTTTTACATTATCCACTAAAAAGGCTGAATATTGCCCCAACTGTAAGTTGGATTTTCTTTTCTTCAGCATGTCAGTAGATCTTGACAGTAATTCAATTTAAATCTGATAATTTTCGCTGCATTTTACTGTTTTATCTGATGGTTAAAATGTGATCATGCAAAAATTTTTAACTCTAGCTATTTGATGATTACTGGATGTGGAACATTGTAGAGTCAACATAACTACTTTTATGATATGGGAATCTGACCATAATGTAATCTCTTTAAAAATGTAAAATAAGTTATAAAAACATTGAACTTTTTATTTTATTTTATTATTTTGGTTTTCGTTTTTGAACTTTTTATTTTTTAATTGTGTTATCAGGTGAATTTGACAGAAGAATTGCATTTGGCCAGTTGAAAAGATATTCGTGGAGGGAATTGCAGTTGGCTACAGACAATTTCAGTGAAAAAAATGTCCTTGGACAAGGAGGTTTTGGAAAGGTTTATAGAGGAGTCCTTGCTGATAACACAAAAGTTGCTGTGAAGCGATTGACTGATTTTGAGAGTCCTGGGGGAGATGCTGCTTTCCAGCGTGAAGTTGAGATGATAAGTGTAGCTGTCCACAGAAATCTATTACGGCTGATTGGGTTTTGCACCACACCGACAGAACGTCTTTTGGTGTATCCGTATATGCAGAACTTGAGTGTAGCCTATCGCTTACGAGGTACTGTTGTCCATGTCATTATTTTGTACAAGCTTCTCATTTCACAGTGCGAGTAGATTTATTTATTCAAGACATTATCTTTATTGTTGAGTATTCTTCGTAGATGAAGTGTTTTTGTCTATTCGTCCACATATAATTGTATTCTGAAAAATCAGTTTTCAATCACCCTAAATCCATTGTTACCATGAAGAATACAGATACCCGACTGCCCGAAACTGATTAATTAGGATAAGGCTGAAGGCCATGGGATTACCATTAATTGGGTTATATGTTGTATTGTTGTGTTCAAGTTTTCAACTTTTAGTGGCTGTTGCGATGATGTTTGACTACTCTAGGCATTGCTGCAGAAATTAAACCTGGAGAGCCTGTTTTAGTCTGGGTTACAAGAAAACGAGTGGCTTTAGGTGCAGCGCGTGGACTGGAATATCTACATGAGCATTGCAATCCTAAGATCATACATCGGGATGTGAAGGCTGCTAATGTATTACTGGATGAAGATTTTGAAGCGGTTGTTGGTGACTTTGGCTTGGCAAAATTGGTGGATGTGAGAAAGACTAATGTGACAACTCAAGTTCGTGGGACAATGGGCCACATAGCACCTGAATACTTGTCGACTGGGAAATCTTCAGAAAGGACAGATGTTTTTGGTTATGGGATTATGCTTCTGGAGCTTGTAACAGGTCAAAGGGCAATTGACTTTTCACGCTTGGAAGAAGAAGATGACGTCTTGTTGCTTGATCATGTAAGCTAGACATATTCACTATCGTGCTTCATGCATTCATTTCTCCCTTTGTGCCTTTTAATGATTGACTAAAAACATGAGTTAAATGTTGAGCATTTAATATTCTGGGAAAATACCTTTATCGCTTCTTTTGCAAGGACTTTTGTGTTTCAAGAAACATAATTTGCTTTCTTATTCATTTTATTATCCTGTGCTTGTATGTTTTTGAAGGTCAAGAAGCTAGAGAGAGAGAAAAGATTGGACGCTATTGTAGATCGCAACCTTAATAAGAATTACAACATCCAAGAGGTGGAGACAATGATTCAAGTTGCACTGCTATGTACACAAGCATCACCGGAGGATCGTCCTGCAATGTCAGAGGTGGTACGGATGCTGGAAGGAGAGGGGCTAGCTGAGAGGTGGGAAGAGTGGCAACATGTTGAAGTTTCACGCAGGCAAGAGTATGAGCGGATGCAGAGAAGATTTGACTGGGGCGAAGATTCTGTATACAACCAGGAAGCAATTGAATTATCTGGCGGAAGGTGAGGTAAACTATTTGTCACATTAGGTTAGCTTGAGGTTTCTTTGGCTTTAATGAGCCTGGATATTTTTGTATATGATATGTTGTTTGTAAAAAAAAGGCTGCTCTCTTCTTGTACTTGGTTATTGTATTTAAATTTTGGATGTTCAGCATTTTTGCATCCTCAAATTGAAGGAAAGACCTCACCTTTTGTATTAAGAATTTATGAAGCGATACCAAAGATCCATATGCAGATTGGAAACAGTCTTAAAAGAACAATTGCTGCCTGCCCTCAACACAGGAATCCTTTTGCTTTGCTTTGCTTTACTTAAATTCTCAAGTTGCCAAAAGATTGTCTTCCTTCATGGGTTCTCTGTTGAATGGAAGTAGAAATGCCGATTTTATTGGGTGCTTATTAGTTTTCTTTTAGTCACCGAGCTTTTTATCGCGTTTTTATATAACACTCAAGCGCACGTATCGTATAAGTCATGATGAATTGTTATTTATGTCAAATATTAAAGTTTTATCAATACTAATGATTATGAAGAATAAAAATTATTAACCTAAGTAAATTAAAGTAAAAACTAATAAACTTAAAACATGTGAAAGTAGAAAGATAAGAACTCGGGATAATAATTTCCCACAATAATCCCTTAAATCATTTTTTTTTTCTTTATAATTGATCAATTATAATGAATTATTAACCTAAAATATGAAGTTATTTACAAGCCTCTTCTAATGATCAAGTAGAAATGACCAGCTTAGTTTAATTACATATATTTCTATGATAATTGATTTAAGCCAAACTAATTACTATCAGGTTCTAATTATGGCTAAGCATGCCCTGTAAGTATATTCATATCCTGCATGAAAATCTATTTAATAAAATGAAATCACGCGTTATCAATTCCCAAGACTAAATCAAAACTCAAATTTCCAAGTTCATTAGGGTTTACCACAACTATCCTATTGGTGATCAAGCGATATAAAATATTAAGTATAGAGAATGATAAACAATCCACATAAAAGGTCACAAATCAATCATAAAAGAGATTTCATTAACAAAAGTTCATATTGAGTTCCATTACAATCCCATAACAAGATCTAGTTTATGATGAAGAAGATAAATAAAATCATCATATTCAACATAAATAAACATAAGCAAAAGAATAAGAAAATATGGATAAGGAAGATAAATTATGAAAGTTTTCAATCTAACGTGTCGCAGAAAGTTACATCACAAAGTTATATCACAGATGGATGATCAGTTGGAAGAGCCATTTATAGAAGAAGAAATCACAGAATCTCTCTCACAAATGTGTCCCAAAAAAGCCCCTAGACCTGATGAATTGCCTGCAGTTTTCTTCCCGAAGCATTGGAAATTTGGGAGCAAAAGGGGAATTGCCACCTGTCTGCAAATCTTGAATGGCAATGGTACTACTGGCCTCCTAAATCATACATACAAAAAAAAAAAAAATGTGCGAGTTTAAAGCTTTTGTAAAGTTATTTATAGAATAATAACCAAAACTTTAGCAAATAGGTTAAATATCATCCGTCATCAGATCATATCCCCAACCTAAAGTATCTTCATTCCCAATAGATTTAGTATGGATAACCTCATTATTGGATATGAAGGACTACATAAAATTAGGTATAGTAAGGGCAACAAAAAATGGGCTGGTAGCACTTAGACTAGACATAAGTTTATCCATAGATTAAGATTTGGTAGAGACATCACAATCTCACATCTTCTCTTTGTTGACGAAAACCTTATTTTCTCAAGAGCTTCAACTAATGACTGTAGATATTTGTAAACCATTTCGACTGTTATGCTGCTATATCAAGGCAGATCTTCAACTAAAAGAAGTCCTTAACGTTTTTAAGTGGTAACACTCAATATATATAGACACAAAGAAGAAATCAAAAGCATTTTCTAGTTGAATGTGGGTTCTAAACACGATAAATACCTAGGACTACCATCCATGATTGGCAGAATAACTTCTTCAATGATGTTTGTTGACGGTGGATTTTGGTCTCAGGGCAATATGAGAATATCACTCCCGAGAAAATCCTCCTTCAATAGTGAATTTGTTTGGTTATGGGGGACCAAAGACAAACTTAGCAAAAGACAGATAAATACGCCAATCGACAAAGAGATTTAACGTGGAAATCTCCTTTCTTGAGCTTGGCCTTGCTGACCACTAGGAATCCCATTAGGTGGAGCTCTCACTGAACTCTGACTAACTGTAGGTCGACTTTGTTTCTGCGGCTGTCCAGAACTCATCTGATAACTACCACTGGGTCTTGAGTCACCCCATTTCTTACTCTGATTTCCTTCTCCAAAAGATCGATGTTCCCTGTTTCTCTTCCTTATCTGAAAATCTAGCCCAATTTGCCATTCTCTTTCTGCAAACTCTGCTTTTCTAGCAAAATCTGCCATCTCTGTCAAACTGTTCATAGGAAATAATCGGATCCTGGATCTCAATTCTGCATTCAGACCGTTAAGAAAATGATCCATCTTGCCCTGTTCATGGTCTCTCAAATGTGAAACAAACTGCACTAACTCATGGAATGCGGTGTCATACTGATCTACTGTGCGACTACCCTGAGTCAACCTATAAAATTCACTTCTCTTTTCATCCATAAAAGCAGAATTCATATAATTACTCATGAACTCCCTCTTGAACTTCTCCCAAGTTAACACATTAGTCTCTGAGAATTTACCTCTTACACTCTTCCACCATTTATCAGCTTGCTCAGTCAAAAGTTGATACACATGGTGGCATTTCTGTTCATCAGTTAATCTCATCAACTCAAAAGCCTTCTCAATCCTGTCCAAGAAATTTCCAGCTACAATGGGATCCTTCTTCCCATCAAACTCAACAGCTCCTCTTTCTTTCATTCCTTTAGCAATATTATCTTCATTAACTATAGGAGCTACCTGAGATGGACCATGACCCCATGCTGGAGGGTAGTAATACGGATAAGGGTAAGCACCAGGAGGAACATCTGCTGGTGGAGGAGCATAATAAGGTGGAGGGTAGTAACCTGGAGGAGGTATAGGATAACCCTGATTTACTGGAGGAGGTGGAGGAGGTGCTGGAATATTTCCCTGAGGTGCTGCAGGGGCTGGAGGAACATTACTGCTAGGAGGATGATGAACTGGGGTACTATCCCCGAAAACCGAGGCTATGGAATCTTCTACAACAGGATTAGGGTTCCCTTCAAAGGTTTCCCCATCATAAGAATTAACCTCCTCATCAACTGGAGGTGCCCTAGAAGGTTGGCCAACATTTGCTATCCTACGAGTACGAACTCGACCTGCACCTCGAACTCTGAGACGCGGAGGCATCTGAAAACACATGAAAGATGTCAACCGCTAAAAGACATAGAATAACTAATAAAGAAAATGAAGTGTCTACAGAATCTATGAACCCTGGGCTCTAATACCATTAAATGTCACACTCGTCCCCTTAGGTAGAGTAGGGGTGAGACGGAGACTAGAAACTGGCAGAGTTTCCCCTGTAATATGGACTAATCCTCCAAATACAAGGAAAAATCTAAACTGAAAATAAAATATCATCATAAAACTAGGATCTCCATGATCCAACTCAACATAATATCCATAAAGGAAACACAATAACCTCAGAATCAATTAAAGGCTCAATGTCTATAACCACATAACAAATTCTCCCAAGAAATACATATCTAGAAATACAGTCTCAAAACATAATAAAGACACTCTACTGTTGGCACAACCTTTCTCTACTGGCAGGAAATGATGACGAAACAGTAGATGGAAATGATAATCTACTAAACTGCTGAACCTGAAATGTTAAGGAAAGGGGTAAGCTCACGCTTAGTGCAATGGATCACAGCTTAGTGCCGTGGATAATCAAGTAACAAAGTGGATCGAACAAGTCTTTCATAATATAAATAAATACATAAGCTGTAAATCGATATCTCAAACATTTACTTGAAATCGTAAATCTCATTTCTCATAAAACTCAAATCATAAATCTCATTTCTCATAAAACTCATACTGCTCAAAAATACTATGTAATGATAAATCTGTTTATTCATCTATATGCACAACCTCGTGACAAATACGGCAAAGCTGGCAACATGGGGCTTCCCCACGGCAAAACTGGCATCCGGAGCAAACTGGCAACGTGAGACCTTATCTCACGGCAATAACTGGCAACATGAGACCTTATCTCATGGCAATAATCTGGCACATATAAGTACACGGGGTGCATCCTAACATAAAAATCATTTCCAAAATTCATGCTCATATATCTCAAATCATGCAAGTTTCTCATATATCACAACACATGATTTCAACATAATCAATATTCGATCCATACCTTATAGTAAAAATATAAACTTTCTAAAAACAAACTCATTTAATGCATTACCTTAAAATTCATTTAAGAAAACATACATACTATATACTTTTGAATACATCAATGTTACAGGCTTATCCACGCACCTGGTGAGCTGACCACTGAGAAAAGAACTATGCAGCAGGACCGTCCCTGCTTATGGTATCACGATCACCTAAAGAGATAAAAGAATTTACTATAAGGAACATAATCTTAATCTAGAAAATGTGATAGAACATGAAAGAAACGTGATTCGGTCGCTCTCGTAAACTTAACGAAAATTAAGATTCGGAGGTCCGTTACTACTCGGAATGGTCTGAAATTCGAGGAGGAGACTCGGGAAATCGGCACGGAGACACTGTCCGGCGCGTGGTGTCCACGCGTCGTTCACCCAAGCCGCGCGTGGGCCTCACGCGCCGCCACATAAGGCGCGCGTGAGCACCACGCTCCGGTCGGATGGGGAAAAATCTGACGGTCGTGCATTCCTCTCCCTCTCCCGGATCTAATGCCGCTGACGGTTCGTCGATCGGAGTTCCGGATCAACGGGAAATCGAGAAAAACCATAAAAAGTTTCTTACCGAGATCTCTTCAAAAATTGGAAGTTTCCCAAGGTGAAACCACCACCAAAATGATCTTCTCAACGAGATCTACACTTTTCCTTAAGGACTCGGTCGGATTTGAACTACGGATCGGGACCGAAACTTCTCTTTTCTCTCTCTTTCCTTTTCTTTCTCTTTCTTTCTCTCTCCCTCACGTCTCTCTCTGACTCTTCTTATCTTTCTTTCTTTCTTATCTTTCTATCTTTCTATCTTTCTTATCTTTCTATTATTTTTTTTTATTATAAAAGGAAGAGGTGGCTGCTGAGCGAAATTAGGGTGTGCGTGTGTGCGTTCAAAATATATACTTATATGTCAAAATTCGTTTGCCACCCTAAACTTGATCTGAACCGCATTTTAATTCCAACTTCCACAAACTTAATAATTTAATCCTTAAATTTATTTGGGGTGTTACATGATTGGCAGAATAACTTCTTCAATGATGTTAAACTCAGAATGTTAGGCAAGATAACAAAGTGGCAACATAAATTCTTCTCAAGTGGGTGTAAGGAAATATTCATAAAGGCTGTAGCCCAGACAGCTCCATCATTTGCTATGAGTGTTTTAAAGCTATTTTTGGGGCTTTATGAAGATATCCAAAGAGTTATCGCAGGTTTTCCGAAGCTGAGGAGGAGGTTACTTCAGTATTCAGATTCTTTAGTGCCCCAAGTGTTAAAGGTTAGATATTTTAAGCATATTGATTTTCTTAATATAAGATTGGGCTCCATCAATCTTCTGACCAATATTGCTTCCGGATCTAGCTCCTGTCGAAACAGTGCACGAAATAAGAAAAATATTACCATTCATTACGAAAATAAAATTGAAATTGTGTTGAGTTGCGGATTAGGTCGCTCTCTTTAAGACATTTCGCGGCTCTGCCCAGAATTTGTGTTAGCAGTATGTCAATCCCGTCGTCCCCAGAATAAAACAAGTCTAGAACATACTCTGTCTCAATCGACTTAGCACAAAACCGATTGATATACTCACACCTAGAATACTTACCAGAACCTAAGAACACCAAAATAAACAGACAAGAACAAGAGCAATGAAAGTGTATGAGAAATAAATTAGAGGGAAAACTCTCTTTATATAGTGAACTTTTGAACGTTTTTTTTATTGTAATTAAGTGACCCAAAATAATGAGCAACGTTTTTTTATTAAGTTCATAGACGTTGCGAGTTAAGTGAATTAAAAAAGATTTTATTGCAATTAAAACCAATTTGTTATAGATTAAAAAAAAAATTATAACTTACAAAAATTTATGCTGTAACATCAAAAGGAAAAAAAAAACGTTTTAATTACAAAATTTTTAATATATATTTTAAATGAATTTTCTCCAAAAATATATATAGCACCCACACCCGACCCGATCAACCAACGGACGGCGGCGGCAGCACGTGCACGCGTGTGTGGTGAACCACCATTACCCTAAATCCTCACCCTTCCACAAAAGTGGGTACCCATTGGGGTCCAAAACTCAATTCACAATACAACACCTTATAAGCAATAAATTGATGTTGTAATTTTCCATTATGGGAGGAGGTTTGAAAATAACTTTGTAAATCCTTAGTAAATGGTATTTTTTGTAACAACTCTATATTCAAAACAAACTAGTAACTCCTTATTTAAATTTCATATGTACAACAATCCCCTACTTGAGTTTTAATAAAATATTTTCATCAAGTAATATAATATAAGGTCGTGCATAAATAAAGATGTATGTCGACTTGAACCTCTACATGATGTCGACTATTCAGATTATATTAGAGTAACTCTTAGTTTTAAACTCCATCTTTGACAACATTACACTCACAAACCTTTCAGGGTGAAGTCAAAAAGCCCGTGCATTATGGCCGTGCACGTATATCCCAATATAGTGAATGCTATAAATTTTTTTACCTAAAATTTAATAAAAAGCGGTATCACTTCTACATTCACATAATTGTGTCTATCAAGAGTACTCATGTAGCTACGTACTCCACTCTACATAGAGTATAGAACACATTAAGAGTTAAATAACTCATCCTTACATCGCTTCGAGATATCATGCTCTCCAAATGGAACTCGTCGATTAACAACATGATTCAACTCTCACTACTTTATGACTTGTTATTACCCATTGAACATATTTATTAGGATTTCTAGTCAATAGGTCGAGTTATCATCACAAGTAATTAATTATTTAATGGTAGTAATCCCATTCTTTTTGAAGTATTGAATAAAATCTCTCTTGCTAAATCTTTCGTCAAATGATCAACTAAGTTATCGCCAGTCTGTACATGATCCACTATTACAGCTCCAGTGGAGAGATATTCTCTAACTGTGTTGTGTTTACGACGTATTTGTCCTCTCTTATCGTTATAATAACGGTTCTGAACCTTACAATAGCCGTATTACTATCACAATGGATCAAGACAACTGGTATCAGTATCTTCCATAAAAGGGATATCTAATAGCAAGCTTCTTAACCAAGTTGTTTCTTCACTAGTAGATGCCACTGCAATCATCTCAGACTCCATAGTGGATTGAGCTAAGATGGGATGTTTCTTGGATTTCCAAGAGACAGTCCCACCAGATATGCTGAAAATATATCCATTAGTTGCCTTTGAATAATTTGAAAATGTGTTCCAATCAACGTTGCTATATCCTTCAAGGACAGCAGGAAACCTTTGATAGTGTAATCTTAGGTTTATGGTCATTTTCAGGTACCTCATAACCCTCTCAAAATTACACTTGCTTCACCTAAATCTTTCATATCAAAATTAGCATAAAGTATAGATTTAACATCATTCACTATATGGATATTGGAACAAAAAATAAGCATATCATCCACATACAAACATATAATAGAATAAATCACATTTTCTGATTTATAATATATACACTTATCGCTTTCATTCACTTTGAAACCATTTGCTAAAACTAGGTTATCAAATTTATCATGCCATTATTTATGTGTCTGTTTTAAACCATTTAGATATTTATCAAGTTTACAAACTTTACTTTCTTGACCAGGTATTACAAATCCTTTAGGTTAGTCCATCTAAATCTCTTCTTCTAATTCTCCATTCAAAAAACAGTTTTAACATCCATTTGATGCTCAACAAGATCATGAATTGCAGGAAGAGAAATAAGCACACGAATAAATATAATCTTAGTTACTGGTGAAAAAGTGTCAAAGAAATCTATATTTTCTCTTTGTCTATACCATTTGGCAACAAGCCTAACCTTATATTTATCTACTGAACCATCTGATTTTAATTTCTTCTTAAGTATCCATTTACGACATATGGTTTTGTAACCTTAAGGTTAATCTGTTAAATGTCAAGTCCTATTAGACTCTAAGGAACTCATTTCATCTTCTATTATTTCTAGCCATAAATCAGCATTTAAAGATGACAATGCTTCTTTTAGAGTAGTATGATCTTTTTCTAAGGTGTATGCATATAAATCAGGACCAAAATCTTTAATTGTTCTAGACCGTTTACTCCTTATAGGTGTAGATTCAATTTCCTTATCAGATTCATTAACTTCTATCATATGAATAATACTAGAGGATGATCCCCCATTATTCTTCAAAACAAAAGGAAATTTATTCTCAAATAAATCAGCATCGATAGATTCAATAACAATATGGTTTTCAAATTATAAAATCTATATGCTTTACTATTAACTGCATAACCAATAAAACACATTCATATATCGTACTAGCAAGTTTAATTCTCTTAGGGTCAGGAATTCTAACATAGATAAGACAACCTCAAGTTCTAAGATATGACAAGATATGTTTTCTATTTTTTAAATTTTCATAGGGCGAAACTTTATCATTTGACTTAGACACTCTATTCAAAACATAACAAACAGTCAACAAAAATTTTCCCCACCAAAATAAGACAACATTAGAATTAAGTAAAATAGAAACTACAGCTTCAGCATAAGTTCTATTTTTCCTTTCGGCTTTTCCATTCATTTCAGGAGAATAAAGTGCATTTTTTTCATGAATAATACCATGCAATTTATAGTATTCAATAAAAGATGTAGAATTATATCAGTGCCTTTATCACTACGAAATCTTTTAATTTTCTATTAAATTGATTTTCAATTTCTGTGTGAAATAGTTTAAACATATTAAGCTCTTCACTTTTATTTTTCATAAGATAAACATATGCATAATTTGAACAATCATCAATAAACGTGATAAAATATCGTTTTACTTCTAGTCAATTTACCACCAAACTCGCAAATGTTTGAATGAATTAAATCTAATGGTTCAGATTCTCTAACTACAGATTTGTGTGGAGTTTTAGTATTTTATTGCTTGATTACAAAATTCACATTTTTCAAAATCATTCAAAGATAATTCAGGAATTAAACCTAAGTTACTCATGTTCTTTATAATGCGTTTATTAAAATGACAAAGTCGAGCATGCCAAACATTAAAAGAACATAACATGTAAGCAGAAGAACCAATTTTATTAATAGAAACAATGAGTTTGAACATTCCATCAGTAGCATAACTTTTTCCCACAAAAATATTATTTTTAGTAAGAATATACAAATTAATCCCAATAGTTTGTGTAAACCCAGTCTTGTTCAGAAGATAGCTTGAAACCAAGTTCTTTCTTATCTCATGAGTGTGCAACACATCCTTGAGAATAACAGTCTTCCCAAAGGTGAACTTCAGTTCCACGTCACCAATCCCAACATCCATAGTGGTGTGGGAGTCACCCAACAACACTTTCTTATATGTGGCTTCTGCATAGACTTGAACCAAACAATATCATAACAGACATGACGAGAAGCGCCAATGTCAACCCAGAAACCCTCAGATCCATCAACCATGTTGATTTCAGAGATCATAGCAACAAGTTGGTCTTCGGTAAGGTTTGCTTGTGGAGTAGAACGCTTATTCTGGCAGTTCCAGATAAAGTGTCATGTTTTTCCATAGTTGTAGCATTTGAACTGACTATTGTATTTTCTTGAGAGAGGTTGGTGCTCATTCTGGTTATCTCGAGTTTGGTTGTTGGTGTTTTGGTGGTTGTGGTTCTTGTTGTTCTTAGGGGTGTTCTTTTTCTTTATATTTTTACCATTAGGTTTCAGGACTATTGAGGCATGTTTCCTATTGTTTGACACAACTAATAAGCCTTTTTTTTTATTCTGTTTGCGGGCTTCCTATTCTATGCGAAAACGGGTAATAAGAATCTCTAGGGGAAACTCATTTGTTTTATGTTTAAGAGTACCTTTAAAGTCTTTACATGATGGAGGAAGTTTATCAATAATGATAGCTATTTGGAATTGCTCATATAGAGACATACCCTCAAATATAATCTCATGGGCTATTTTATATAGTTCATAGGATCAGGTTTCTACAGATTTATCATATACCATTTGATACCTAAGGTAACGACTAACAACGTATTTTTTAGAACTCAGCCTCTTCAATATCATATTTATTCTGAAGGGCATCTCAGACATCTTTAGCAGTTTTTCTAGAGCTATAAATATCATATAATTCATCAGATATGCCATTAAGTATATAACTTTTGCATATAAAGTCATTTTCCTCCCAATTATCATGCTCCTTAATTTGGACTACGGTGGAATCATCAGGAAGTTCAGGTTTTTCAGACATACACAAATTTGCTAGCGTTTTTATAGTGAGAAAGAATATCATTTTTCAGTCTCCAACGTTTAAAATGAAAGCCTTGAAATTGGAAGTGTTTATTCAAATCAACAGCAGCAGGGGTAGACATGGCAGATAGGTCATCTTAAAACTGTTGAAACAGTGCACAAAATAGGAAAAATATTACCATTCACCACGAAAACAAAAATTTAGTATTTGTGGAATCTGATGCACTGGGGATTGTTGATGTTGTAAACACAACAGGATGGGCAGCATTTCAAAAGTGTTCTGGTGATAATAGAAATTGTCGAAGCAGGTGCAAAAAATTTCAAAAGTTTAAATGCAACTAAACCCTTAGATTTTGTAATGTTTTTGCCCAATCTTTAGCTAAGATAGCTATAGATAAGAATTAAATTATTGTATGGCTGGATAATCTCCCAACAAAACTCATATATTATTCACAAAGGTAAATTTTTTTATGTATTCAAAATCAAGTTTGTTTTACTTTCTGGCTTTTAGATAGAAAAGTCACATGCTAAGCAAGGCAGGAGTTATTTTTCTTTAATATTTATTGAATATTAGCTAAGTACATTTTTGGATTCATAAAATGGTTGATAGAAGCAACAGCTTTAGCCCATTCAAGCATCTTTGCTTTCAACAACTGGTCGTGAATCCCCAGCAAATCACTGCTGCTGATGATGATCTTCTTCTTCTTCTTCATCTTCTCATCATCAGCTAGCAGATACAGTGGCTGTTCCGAGCCTCCATGTTCCCACGCTTCAAGCTCAATGCCACACTCTGCATAATCAGCACCCGCCATTGCCAGAGCTTCAATCGACATTGTTTCCTTGTATATATTGATGTCAATACATGCATGCATATTTATATTAACATATATATATATATATATATATATATACACACATTATGTAGTTTACTGCAGCATTTGCTATCAGAAAGTAAACAAATTAAGCACGGATATTGCATTTTTTATAACACATAATAGAAACATGGAGGTTTGTGCTGCCCGTGATAGTTCTATAATTAATTTAATCTCAACAAATATTAACAGATTAATTATCTTAATATCATTCACGAGCCTGATGTGCTTATAAAATTCAATTGCATTTAGAAAGTTGGAGGTGTCAATGCTTACGTCATGCATGAAATCAATCATGAATACGTCAGCATTGGATTGCTCTTGGATTAGTAAAATCCCCGTGATCCGATCACAAACCAGATAACAAAAAGGAATTAATATTGATATTGGGTTGATAATACTAAAATAATTACTATTTGAATATTTAAACTTATACTTAGTTACTCATCAAATCATTGCATGTGAGGTTTTATATAAAAATGTGAAAGAAATTGAATGTATTTGACTCGTGCTATTGACCAAGCTTACATAAAGGTTTAGATAAACACAAGTTATGAAATTAAAAGTTCTTTTTGAAGTCACGCCACCAGAATAATTTTTTGTTACCATACATAAATATATATTATTATCCTTGAATGATATAGAAGAGATCACAAGAATTGCATTTGGTTTGTGTTTCATTTCTCATAATTATGAATTGATCAAATTAACTTTTCCATTCAAAGTTCAAACTTTCCATTTGAATTATTTCATTTAGCCACGTCAAACTTTGCTTCCTTCAACTATATATACATATGTATGAATCACATCTTGTGTTAATTAAATAGAGTTGATTCATTGGTTAAACAAAACAATGCCGGTATCAATAGAGGCATTGGCAATGGCAGGCAGAGATTGTAGTGAATGTGGTTTTGATATTGAAGAGTCAGAGCTGCAACCTCCTCCACTCCATTTACTAGCTGATGATGATGATGATGAAATACAAACGAGTTATTACAACAAGAAACGGCAGCTCGGCTTTCCTTTCTGAAGCTGTGTCAGTAGAGAATCATGTTTAAGACTTTTAGAAACTCTTTTGTATTAGCCAAACGTTTGACATTCTTAATGTTTTTTTCTTCTGCTGCTTACGTTGATCGTGTGTTTGTTTAATTTCTACAAACTTTTCGGTTTTCATTACTCATTCAGTGTGAAGAATTTTTACAGATATTGCCTGATAAGTTACCCCATTTTACATTGACACCACCAAGTCAATGGTGATTCCTTTTTCATGTTTAGTTTACTGACGTTATAAACATATGGCTAGAATAATTCATCCTTAAAAATTGGATTGATAAAGAGAGGGTTTTCATGAATATATAATTTGATTGATGAATAATAATACTTGATCCATTGATTTATTTCATCAGTCCTTACTTACTTTTCAATTAATACCATTTATTGAATGAAAGATTATCAGAGTTTTGCTTTTGCTGTGGATACATTGGGCACGAATATAGAGAATGTATGATGTATAAAACTCAACCAAAGGAGGAGTTCGATTATGGTACAAAGACTTAATCTTTGGATTTAAAAGTGTTAATTGAAAATGATGTGTTCTTTAATGGGAAAGAAAATGATCCTTAGAATTGAAAGACTTCATTGGAAGGTCATGATTCATAAAGGGATGTACATTTGGACATAAATATACATTTTCAAAGGCAATCCTCCATGTTTATAAATAGGACCTCCATGTTTAAGAGAGTTTAAGTCTGAAGTGGAAGAGAGTTCCACCATTTCCTAGTTCGTGTTCTTGATTAAAAGGAGTGTCTCTTAATCAAGAAGTAACCAAGTATCGTGGGAGAATGTTAGCCACAAGAGATCTGTAGTACACCAAGACGAGACTAATAAGTTCTTAAGAAAAGAGTCAACGCTCGACTTGGTTTTGTTCTTCAATAATCTACAAAATCTCTGATTTTTCTAATTCTTAGTTTGTTGATTAAATGCATAATTGTTGTAGCCACATATTGTTTATAAGTTATGCATGAATATTTTATAATAATGTATATTATAAAATAGTTAATAACACCGTCCAACAATCTTAAGAACTTATCAACTTACATGTATAGTTAACTCTGATTTTTACATGTCTTATTCTTATTTTCTTTGAAAAATGTATTATGTGCATAAAAATACGTAAGGGCTTTCGAACGTCCGACGAACGCATAAGAAAATACCATGTATTCCGTATTTTCATTCGAATGTTGTGACGAACGTCACATGAACGCAAACTCTCCGGAAAAGACGTTTGTTCGAACGGGTTATCAAATGCCACACGAACGTGAACTCTCTGTAAAAATTCATTCGAACGGTTGAACGAACGTGACACTACTATAAGTCGCATATATATTTTGTTTGATATATTAAATAGGCTCAAATGATATATTTTAATGATAAAGTAAGGTAATCAGATCACAACTTATAGTTAGTTACTCGTCAAATCATTGCATGTGCGGGTTAAAAAAAATTACATGTGAAATAAATTGAAATTATAATGTTGATGGTTGTTTTTCGTTGGAGTGACAATATGAGAAATTAACCCCTCGAATAAACATCTCTCAACAATGAATTTTTTTAGTTAGTAGGGAACCAAAAATAAATTTAGCAAGCTCACAAGAAAAATACGTAAGTAAAGATTTATGTGGTTCGGCGGAGAGTGGCTCCAACTTACATTTATGGGAGAAAATGGGTGTATTTTATTCATGCTTAGGATCAAGACTGACCCGAGCTACAAGTGGGGGAGAGGGAATACAAGAATACAAAAATAAGTACCTCGGGTCTTACAACAAATCTGATACAAATCTCTCAGGTGGTCCGGTGTTGGCATTCTTTCTCTCTCTATCACTAACTCTTCAACTCTCAGTTTTTCTAGAAGTGGTGAGACAAAAAATTTACTGACCCTTGAATCTGAGACTTCAACTCCTTTATATAGGCTCCCAAATTCACTATTTTACCAACCCATGATGTCACCTGTCGTCACCAGGCCATCATCGTCCCCATTCTGCTTTCCCCAACTACTCAACAAACAGCTATACTGCCACTAGGTTCAACCCCCTCTGTCAGCAAAAACCCTTCATTACAACCTTTAAAACACTGCTACACATTTTGTTGATGCAGCAGCTTATGATTCAATTGCTCTAGTACTGTTTCTTCCTATGAACAATTGAAAGAGTCTTCCTCTAACGAGATCCATTGATCAACTTATGACATCATTAGCCTTTTATAAGCCCAAACTCCTAGATATGACATATGTAATAGGACCTCAGCACATGTCAGCCTTCAGTCACACCGTCGGGTCAGGTACCCGAGGTGAATGATACTCCTCAAAGTTCTTCCCAACTCTTTCATTAGGTCGGGTCGTATCATCACATGCTTCCTCCTCATCAGGCTCTGCTCTCGGGAGAACTCATCTGCTATGCGGTCGGATCTCTCGGCCTGACCCATCTCACTCCGAGCCCTTAGGCCTTTGCTATCCACTTTTAATTATAGTCTCCACTCTACCCTTCCTCGGTACTAAAACCTCCTCGAGATTGAAAAACTACAATCATGACAATTGCCAAGTTGCCTCCTATATAAGTAAATGCAGAATCATATGCCTCTTGTTGTTGACCAAGATTACATCATGGTTAATAGATGAACACAAGTTATGAAATTAATAGCTCTTTTTGACGTCATCCCAATAGAATTATTTTTGTTACCATACACACACACATATATACACGAACTATGTATGTATGTATATAAGCCTTGAATGATAGAAGAGATCACAAGAATTGCATTTAGTTTGTGTTTCATTTCTCATAATTAAGAATTGATGAAGCTTTTCCATTCAAAGTCCAAACTTCCTTTTGAATTATTTCATTTAGCCACGTGGAACTTTGCTTCCTCCAACTATATATACATATATATGAATGTACATCTAATTATATGGATAGAGAGAAAACAAGAAACGGAAGCTCGGCCTTCCCTTCTGAAGCTATGTCAATAGAGAATCATGTTTAAGACTTTTAGAAACTCTTTTGTTTAGTGTATTAGGAATGCCCATGTTACCGAGAAGCCAACTAAGTCAAATGATTTCTTAAGTAGCATCAGCAACTGTACAATATTCAGATTCATTATTGGAGTGAGAAATCACATATTATTTCTTACTACGCTAAGAAATAATTGAATTGCCTAAGAAGATTCCAAAACCATTTGTAGAACGTCGATCAGTGGGGTTATCCGCCCAATTAGCATCCGAATAATCACGGAGCTCAAGAGAACAAATGTTAGGAGTGACGATTTGAATTAAGATTCTTTTATTCATTTAATTTGATTTGCATTAAAGAGGATATAGATTTGTAAAAATTGATTCGTTTAGTAAATGAGTCAATTCGATTCGATTCATTTATTAAAAAAATCGAATATGAATTTGAGATGACTAATTCGTTTATGACACTACTAGAGAAATGAGTTTTTATGACGTTTTAAAACCGTCGTAAACGCTTTTTTATGATGGTTTTAAAAATATCATAAATCTCTTTGTCATCTTTTTTATGACAGTTTTTTGTGTGCTATAAATTTATGACGGTTTTTTCTATCACATAAATATCATAAATATATAACGCATAAATGTTAAAAATCTTTGATTTTATGACATATGTATGTCATTAAAAATTAAATTTATGATACTAATATATCATTAAATTATAACATAAAAGTGTCATAATTCGTTGGAATTTGAATTTAAATTTTTAAATTTTAAATTTGAGTGGAATTATATATTTTGAGGAAAATTTGATAATTTTTTTTGCTGAAATCTTATTTAATTATTTTTACAGGATTTAATATCAATATAAATCATTTTAATCAAAAATACACAATTAAAAATAATTAAAGAAACTTAAAATTAATATAAATATTAAAATAATACTTCATACATTAAACCCGTCAATCTAAATACTAAAATAATAATTACTACAAACAAACCACTAATCAAATAAAGTTAAATAACAAACCAATAATTCATTAATTCATACAACATGAAACTGTTAATTCAACAAATAAATTTAATCAATTAAAGTAAATGAGACAACTACATAATGGATCGTATGTAGTTGCTCCACTCGATTCGCACTTAATCTTAATATTTTATTATTGAAATGACAGGTAAAAAATGATTTAGGGAGAATTATTATATATTCAAAAGAACTCATGGACGTACCTATCAGAAAACATAATGCGTATAAATGAATAAAAAATAGAAACTTGCAGCAAGTATTTCTAAAACATGATTTGCTTATTGAACACGAACCTCATATATTTCAGAATGTATGCAAGTTTTCTTACTTTTAAATTTTTTTTTTAAAAAAAACTATCTATCTACACTATATATCAAACTCATCATATTCTCAAATGGGAAATAATTATATTATAGAATTATTAGAGCAAACCCTCTATTTTCCAATTTGATAATAGAATTTCATGGATTATTAGCTTTACAAGCCATTTAGAACTTACTTACTATTTTGCAAAAATAGCAAAATGAAAGTAATAAATGAATCTGATTCATTTATTGCCTTCATTTTGCTATTTTCTGTTTATTTTTCAACTAAATTCGAGAAGTTGTAGCCAATTACTATATGAAAATTAATGTTATCTATCGGTTATTTTTTAATAAATCCATTAATTACGTATTTCATAATTATACGTTTATGAAAAATTAATGTAAAGAAATTATAGTAATTTATGTCATTAAATCAAGTTAGGATTAATTAAACGAATATTTATTTATTAAACGAATCAAATACGAATCCTAATATTAGGATTGGTTTAGTAAGCGAATAGAATACAAATCTATTATATTTTGATTCGATTTGTTTAGGATTCAACACAAATTTAATTCGTTAATTCGTTTTATACCCTTAGGAAATGTTGAATTATTTATCACATAAAATTAACTAAAAGCTATTGATTTTTAGTTGACTTAAATGAATAATAATTTTAATAAAATTTTCTAGATCCTATATGTTTTTAAATTAGAATTTATTTATTTTTTCTAAATTCGTTTTGCCACTCTTAGAAAATGTTCAATTAATTATCACATAAAATTAACTAAAAGCTATTGATTTTTAGCTGACTTAAATGAATAATAATTTTAATAAAATTTATTAATGGTTGATCCTATATGTTTAAAATTAAAAGTTATTTTTCTAAATTTTAATATTTTAGATACATAAGTGTTAATAATAAATCTTAAGCATGCCTTGTGCTATACACAAAGAGGAAACTTATTACTTTTAATTAGCGATGGTAATCTAAACGTCTCATCCTATCTTGTCTTGTTTTGAATTTGTTGAAAAATTATCTTGAATTTCTCTGATTTTTGAAATGGGATAAAAAATTGTCATGCATCACGGATTGAATGGTTTTGATCCAAAATTTTGACTGAAATCTTTATTCGAAATGATTTTTATCCCGATTCACCTACTGCATAATGTGGAATACCAAATCCCTACTTTCAATAAAATGATCATAAATTTTATATATATATATATATATATATATATAACCATTATCAAGTTAGGTTCATATGGATTTTTCATGTAAAGTACTAATACTTTGTGTGCATCCAAACGATATAAAATTCACATGAACCTGACAATAGTCTAACTATATATGCAACATCTCGAATTTTCGGAAGGTATCTGGACTGCAGTTAAGGTTTCAAAATGAGAAGACATTGGAGAATAAGAGTTGAAGTGTTTAAATATAGCTCGGAATAATTTAAAATGAAGACACGTTGCATCGAAAATCATGAAATTCGAAAGAACCGTTTACGCGATTTTCGTATATTATTTTTATTGAGAAGGTTTGTTGTTTCGGATATAAAAATTGAAAACGAACTCCGATTAGGATAATTCTTAAACCATCGAACTTATTTTTTCGATACGAACGACTTTTGTGTTGAATACTTTTTGAATTTCACATCATAAAGGCCTTAAAAATGGTAAATTCTAAAATTTCTCCTATATTGGGGCCAAAGTGTAAAATTCGGAGGTCAATTTGCAAATTTTGAAAAGTTATCTATAAAAATGGGTGAATTTTCAGAAATAACAAAAAGGCTCATAACACATCCAAATTTTGGGAGAGAGAGAAGAGAGAGAAACATAGATTTGGTCGGCGAATGAACTTTTGGTCTCCATCTTCGGCGTGTGTCGTCGCCATCAGAAGCGTCTCGTCGAGACAATTCTGATGGTGGGTGGCGTATCACCTCACGTGGATCGTAGTTGGGGCCATGCGCATATTGAAGTCACAGTGAAGATTGCTCTGATCCCGCCTCGTTTCTTCGATCCACGTGTCGATTAACCCGTCAAATCGAAGCCCTCGGAGAATACTATAAGATGGTGGTGATGATTTCTCCAATCCGTACTCGTTGGCGCGTAAAACGAGATAAAAACTAACTGCTTGTGGGCCCACATAGCTCGGCACCTCCAAATGGAATTCTGACCCATCAATGCATTCTTGGGCTCGTTTGAAGTCTGTTTGTGTCATTCGAAATTTGGTAAGACATACCAGTGAAAATTCGATATTTTCAAGTTTCTCATTTTCTATTTGAATGTTTCCAGTAGTGTCATAGAGTAATGTTTTGATTTGTATTTAATTGGATAAGTTAGAATGTATCAAATTTATGCTATTGGTAAAATCTGGGTGATATCGGAATAAATCGGATCGATCCGGTAGGATTAGCGAGTTTCTGGTAAAATCAGATTTCGCGCGTGTGTTTGCTTTAATGGATGTAATGATATATATGAGTTAAATATGATGATATGATAATGTTAAGATGGTTACAGAAAGTTTCAGAGGGTCCAGGATCATTCCGTAGTATTATCGAAAACTTTTGCGGAAGATTTTCCGTAAATGTGAAAATCGAGTATTTAAGTTATCTGGTTATTCTTAAATATTATATTATGATGTAATATGAGTATTAGATGTGTTCTGGGTGGAACGGGAAAGATTTGAAAAGTTTCGGATTCCTCCGCAACGTTTTCGGACTTTCCGGAAGGTTTTATGAATTTTAGCTAGAAATGGAATCTAATGCTATGTGTATGTTATATTGAATGTATTATGAGTAACGAAACTGAAATCATTGAGGACGGACTTGATTTGGGTATTCCGGAAAGATTCGGAAGTTTATTATAATTGAGTCTAGAATTCGGCATAACACCGGTTCTGATTGTATCTGCCGTTTGTTTTGACAGATTTGACTAGGATCATGATTTTTCACGACATGAGGTAAGTATTCCATGTGATGAGTATTAGAGGTATCAGTTATTATTTGTTTCGATAAAAGATATGTTTGTGTATCTACATATAGACACACACACACACACACACTTAGTTTTGTTGTTTCACAATTTATGAGTTATTTGTCAATGGATGAGGGATTCGACACGTGTATGTGATTAGCCTAATATGTGCGTAGAAAAGCTTGCAACAGTGATGTTTTTCAAAGTATGAATTCAAGTATGTTTCCTTAAATGAATTTCAAGGTAAAACATTAAATGATTTCGTTTTCAGAAAGTTTATATTGTTAAACAGAATGGATTAATTATTGATTATGTTGAGATCATAAGTTTGTAATATATGAGAAAGTTTTTGTGAGTTTTGATATACATGAGCATGTTCTTTAGAAATGTCTTTTATGCTAGTATGCA